>DWTW01000369.1:0-17079 GCA_018246275.1 Papilio slateri
GAGTAACTAAGCTCGAGGGCTCCCTAGGGAGCCTCGGCTCGGGCCGTTACTTTTTTATTTTTATTACCGGATTGGAATGAACACACGCACGCACCCGCACACATAAAGATTTAAATACGCTTGCTACCTAAATAGTATGGAAAATATCTCGTACTCTAAAGTATCTAAAATAGTGTATGAAAATTGAGGAGAATTCCCATTTTCTAAGTTTTAGTAGAAAAATTTAAGAACACTTTGATCAAGTCTTAATTTTAAACGCGAAGAAATTTGAGGGATCTTTTCTTGTCGCAGCCCATGAAGTAGATGCGTTCTCTGTGAATACATAATTAATAAATTAATCTAGAGATAGTAATCGATATTCACTACCATTATACAAGGGATAAGTCATTGCCTTTGTAAAACATTAAACGGAAACAAACTTAAAAAAAGTGATTTACGTATTTACATCCAAATCGTTGACCGTCTGGACAGCGCCAACTTATTGGTCTCTGATTAATAATCGCCTGTTACGTAACTACTACGCATGTATTATACAATAACATGAATATTGTCTGGAATGCGACGGGCCTGCCAACTCACATCCCATTACTTCGTTCGCGACGAACTTGTACCATTTTCAACCGTATGATTTCTTTTTTGTACATTATTCATACGAGAACATCGTTGCGACATCATCGGACTCAGGCCCGTGTCATTGTGCACGAGTTATATTCCATGAATATCAAATAGAATAAACCTAAGTGTATAAATATACACATCATAGCGTGTGTAAATATACATATACACAGAATAGAGTGCAATAAAAGTATATCATTTTATTTGTATAATAGTATATTGATGAGCTATTAATTAATTAACAGCAATTGAGCTGAGTGCATCCGCGATAAGCCTCGTGACCTTTATACTCGAGGCTTTGAGGTCTCAATGTGCATATATAAATCATTTTTACATTTTCATTACTACATTTATATATAGGTAATAGATACGTTCGTGATACTCGTATGTACAAACAGCTTATAGACGCTATTTTTTGTATAAAAAGATTCGGAATAATCCAAGTGTCCCAGATAGGGGATAAGCACTCACGCCCGTAACCTACAGGGATAGGATTAGGTTACAGATTTCCATTTGGCGCGATCCTAGCACACACGCGCGCACCCGCACTATATCAAAGTTATATACGGTTCAAAACAAAGAGTAATTGTTTCTTAGTATAGCAATTTTAGTTTGCATAAGTCAGCATTTGATGTTCGAAATAGACTGAGCCAGGGCACGGGGAGATACTTGAAAACTCCAAGACGGATTCAAAGTAGATCTTCCTAAATCTAATTTGCTAGGTAGCTTAAGTCAGAACTATAACTTGACTATTCTCTCTATATACCTCTAAATAAATAATTACGATATAGAATTATATCCACTATCCAAACTATTAGGCCAATAGCCTAATGGTTGAGAGCGCGGACAGCGAAATATGCACAACATGGTCGTCGTGGGATCGAATCCCGCCATTCGACTATTGTCGTGAACCATGTCCAACCAAGTTTAAAACTAGTTTGGACATGGTTAAAAGAAATATTAGTGAGTCATTTTGATAACCTACTAATATTTTAAATGTATGCCCAAGAACCCTTGGCGTCAAGCAGCCGGCCGTAAAAAAACTATAGCCAAATTTATTACAACTTGGACTACGGTCGTGCTATGCCAACCCCACATTAAGTGGGAAAAGGGCGGGAAGAAAAGAAATAGATAAATAACACAGACATAAAGATAGAACTTTCTCTTTTTTCTCCACAAAAAGATGAAAAAAAATCTTGTTGAATGTGTAATACCAATATAAAATTTAACTGTAGTTTAGATAATTTAATTCAAAAACAGATTGGACCTCAGGTAAAACTAACATCAAAAATTGAAGAAAAGGAGTTTTTGTTTTCTCATTTTTGTCTACGCTACGTGAGCTGTAGGACAAAGGAGTGTTATTAAAAACTCAGTGGAGTAGAAACTGGAATGGCATCCAACTTGTACGCTTGTACGCTGACAATATACTATGTCACAACAACGTCAAATTGTGCATCCATTTTAGCTCATACGTGAAAATTAACGTTGTGTTTAGTTGATATAATATTATAATTCTTTTGCCTTTTCAATTTTTTGACACTCCAATTTCTGTCTATGGTACGCAAGTATCCTTCTTGTATGAAGAACAGGTATGTTCTTATATGAACCAGGTGAATATAGTATCCATAATATTGGGCAGAAGCATTGTTAATAGTAGTAATTATATTTACTGTTGCTGCCTTGAATGTAAGAAGTTTCAAGACTATGAGCTCCAACTCATTGTTATCTGAGGTTTTGTTTTTTATACTCGCATTTACGGAGAAAGGGTGAGAAGGGAGTGAAAGAGAGGGAAGGAGAGAGCGATTGATCGTTTTTTTTTTCATCGAAGTAGGAAAGAACGAAAGTGAGAGAGATAAATTGAAGTACTTAAGTAACATTTTAGTTAATATAGAAAAGGTCCGATTTAATATAAAAATAATATTTACACTTTTTCGTTTCATAACAGAGAGCAACTTATTGTAACACTACTGCAAGTAGAAGCATGCCCGCTGAATACAATGACTTCTTTATATTTGTATTAGGCCGTCAACCTGTCTGAGGAGCGTGATAACTCCTTTACGATGTAGCTCTGGAATTGTTATAGGTTTAAATATAAAAAGATTTTTCACTACCTCCATTATATGCTAAATCTATGGAAGCCGCATGCGGCAGACATAGTGGGCAATGTCTTTGATAATGTAGCGAGGTCCCACGTGCGCACAATCCCGGATCGATTTGCGATAAGAACATGATGGTAAGCGCCGTCACGTACTCGTCGCAGCATTTCAGACAAGGAGGTTGAAGGTCTTGGCTGAATGTACATACAATCAATTATAACGATCATTTTCTAAAAGCATTGGATTATATTTTGAATAAAGTGTTACGGTTAATAAACGTGTGATAATCGAAGCAAACTATACAATCTAACATTAAATGAAGTAACTGTATTCGTATTATGAATATTTAACGTGATTAAATCTACAAACCATGCAGCGCCATAAAAGAAGGCGAACTAATTACAGATGTACTCGCATTTTATTGTACTATCCTTCGTTTGCTTTTATATCTCTTTAAACTTCTCATATGTTCGTTTGCGTAGATCACATACGATGGTCAGTGAAACCATAAAAAGGATTCAGCCATAGATCCAACGTGGCGTCACATAGCAATTAATTACTCTTAGATTGCGGAGCGGCATATAAAATATATGAACACTAAAGATTTCACTTAACCCATACAATTTTTACTTTTAAAACAACCAACCATTTCTGTTCTGAACAAAATAATAGCATCGGGGAAGCGTTAACTAGGTCAAGAGGCAACTAATATTCAGTTGATATTACCACTTCCATCCGAATCGTCGCGGGAGCGAACCTTGCCGATTTAATATCTGGGATTCGACAATAAAATGCAAGTTTCTGTATGACTAATGCTATTTTATTAACTAACTTATGTTAAAGTTAGAAAACTTACTTACAATCGTACTTATAAGCTAAAACTTTATTAGTTTGCCTTTGGGTAAAAAACATCCTAGAATAAGGGTATGAAATAACTTTCGAGCAAGTGGAATTAGCCGAAATACACCTGGAAGCGCTTTCGTTCATAGCTAGAACATTCAAATTTGTAACTTAGTTCGAAACTATTATTTTTTTGTAGATAATTGTTGTATAAAATGACATGATAAAACAAAATTTGGTTTAATTTTGTTATTGAAGGGTTGTGATGGACCATATTTCAAGCTATGGGTTATCCATAAATACCCGCAACAGCCAAAAGATATAAGAATCTACTAAGTCAGTAGAGATACGGCAATGCGTAGTCCTAAATGAAACACAACGGACATATTCCCGGGGTAACCCTATGTGTATCACAAAAAGTTAATTAACATCAATAATGACGCGATACTTTTAATCTGTTTTTTTTTTTAATCTCTTCAAATGCTAAATTGGAATATTATTAAATCAAATACAAAAAATAAGCTTCATCTTTGAACAGTTACCTATCAAACTTGTAACAACCTTCCGCAATCTTGAAGGCAAAGTGCGAAGTAACTTATTCCCATACTTTGCTTTACTTAACAAATTCACGACAAACTCGAAGGGTTCAGTGTTTACAAAGAATGGAGATGAAACTTCTTATTTATAAAATAACGAAAGAAAATTCTGGAAAGTTATTAGTCGGCTGATAACTGGAAGGTGAATGTTATGAGATGTTAAGCTCGCTGAAACTGCACAATAAAGATTTTTTTTAACGTTAATACGCTAGACAGGACGAAAATTACAAAATCCCGCTGTGACTGTCAGAACAGAAAAAATAGAAATAATAAATTCAGAAGCTCAGTTATTTCACAACTTGGTGACAGAAATTGATGCCGTGGCAATAACTCCCTAGATGGCCTCCCTCCACAGTAGGTAAACATTCCACCAGTGAAAAATAAATAAATTTGTGCCGTAAAAAAACAGAGGACAGCCATGTAGTTAACAGCACTATGATACAGATAACAACTTAGGTTAATATATATAGAAAAGGAAAAAATCTTACAGGTATTATTCCGTAAAGTATTGTCATACAAAATTAAGTTCTAGGGTATACTTTTCAATCCCAGTATGCTTATAGCATGTGAAACTGTGGTAATAATAGAATATAATAGAACCAGGTATCGGAATAACACTACATTAAGCATAACAATTGCTGTTAGTTAATTGAACATCAGTGTTAATTCCAACACGTACGTATCGAACGTAGGTGGCTTGACCTCCCTGCGCCAGGTTTTTGGGTCAAGGCTGATCACCTGCCTTGCATTGTTTTTGTCACTAATTTCATCGACGTATTTTTAACTGTACAGCTGTTTTGACTTTAAATAGTTTATCGGCGTTGCTCGGGTGAATAGTTCTAAATATAGCCAAAACTCTTCCTGGATAATGTAGTTTTCTAATGATGAAAGAATCACAAAAATTGATTCAGTAGTTTCAATGTTACACTTAGCACATTGCAAATCAAAATTTTTTCTTTATTATTATATAATTATAACGTTAAATTGGGCATCCAGTTTTTTTGCCGTTTAATTTAGTGGCCCTTAGACAGTGTTGGAACAGTGCGATCGATTGCACGATCAGTAGCGGTCACACAATATTGTATTTAGTGCGTAGTGAAATGTAAACTGACATGACCTATTTAAATGTTACAAGTATAAACGCGTTAATACCTAAGAATAAAAAAGAAGAATCCGCAGATAAAACGTCAAGTTTTTTTAACATAATTAGGGTTGACAATCGCTACCGCTTTTCTAGATTTTTTCTAATCTCTAATTCTAACTCTAAAATCTAAAATTCTTAAACCCAGAAGCTTTAAAGCAGTACCTTAAAGTATTCAAAGTACGAATAAGTTTCTTCATACCAGTAGTCATAGAACCTTTCAGTTTTGTAACAAGTAAAGATATCTGTTTTAGCTAAAGTATTGATGTTATATTAATTTATCGTTTACTTTGAAACACGTCGCTAAAGGCATTCGCGCTCATTCTTTTAGGTGATATAATATTTGTAGAAGCGAGTTCTTATTCTGTATACTATAAAAACTAAAATTGACCTTTATAATATAGAAAGATATGTAGCCCCTAGCAAAATGTCTAATAGATATACAATTTGAATGACTTGAATTGAATATCTATAAATATATTGAGAATATAATTATATTATTATTAAGTATGTATATTCACTCTGAGCTCAATATGCTTAACACAAGTAAGCTGAGAAAGAAGTCGAGAAGTTTTATTCAATTCTTAGATACAGCAAAGCTCAACAGACGATACCATTTTTAAAACCAATATTTCAAAACTCATGAATCGAATGCGACAGCTTTGGAATCGAGTTTCAGTGAAGGTGACTCGAAGAGCAAAGTTTCCATGGTAGTGTATAAAATGACAGAGGAATTTAACTTGACAAAACCGAAATATTTTTATAGAGGTTACTGTTACCGTGAGTTTACACTGCTAAAAACATTACATAAAACATGATGTGATCTCTCTCCTTCTCTATAAAAAAAACAGAGATGGCAACATGTTGTAGGTGAATATTTTCGGCAGTGTAAACTCACGGTTAAAGGTTGTACTCGTAGTGTAGTCGAATTTCAATTTTTTTTTTAATTTTGAAAGTACACACTTACTCATATACCCTCACGATTTTATGTCCCAATGTTTATTATGTCCAAAACTTGACTTGAAGGTATAATTTTGGGCGAAATGTAAAATGAAATTAATTTGAATAAAATTAAAAAAACATATTTGTTTTTACTGTTTCTCACCCTAACTTTGCGCTTTTTATATTATTTCCAGCTTTCCACGACAAAGGAGACTTTCCACTTGCAGAATTTCTTCGTTACTTAATTGCATCTGAAGAAGTTTACTAATTTACCGCCATTTTACACTTATTAAATTCACACTTTGAAAGATATAGAACCTTTTAAAAAGTAACAGTTTTAAACGAGGTTGACTATTTAAAAGTTAATTTAAAAGCATGGCAACGTTGTGGTTAGGGTTACAAGTAGATCTCGAATTCAACCCCTATTCCAAAGGAAAGTCTAACAAAAAACACAGGGTACACTCCTCACTTTTTACGCAAAAATTTGTAAATTCCAGAATATTTTTGGAAACCCACTTTTTATCACATTACCTTATAACATTAGCTATCCATGTTATACAATTTAATTTCACTTTATCTCACAACCTTCACAAAATTACAACACTTCCAATGAAAATATAATAAGTGTAATGGCCGCCATGTGGTAAGCCGTTTGTTTGTTTATATTTGGGTCTTCATTTGGAACAGGGCATACGTGCAAATACGATGTCGTCATATTGTTTTTTTTTTAACACAAACACAAATGTTATTTTTGATATTTTTTATTGGATATTTAAATTTATATTTTTATAAGCGCTGTCTTATGTGGCAGCTTATTGCCTTTTGACAATTAATGCTTGTCAAATTTAAATATGAGTTATCACTGAATTTTGGTCACTCATTGGTCAAAATCTAAGTGGTTACTGTATTGAAAACAAAACTTAGAACATCCGTTTAGATCCAATACAGATAAGTGGTCGTATGACATCTGCAATATCGGCGCCAATCCCGAGGGAATCGACAAATATTCTATCGCTGCGTGAAGGGCACAAGTCGAATTATTTACCTGTGTCTATTCTCTGAAATACATACATCTTATATGTTGTATGATAAATTTGAGAACTAACCGAGTATAAGCAATTACTAACAAAAAGTACAGTAAAACGGTTCATACTTATTCACATATAGCTTTAATTGCTTTTTCTATAAATATGTTAAAAGAAGAAATATTTATTTGTAATGAGATGTTGGCACATCTTAGTGACTTTTTATGGAGAAGATTTATAAGGTACTAGCGAACCACTCCGACTTAGCATGGGTAGCAGTAATTGTGTTGATCAGAACGATTCCAAACTTCAAGGGGTCACGCACCCTGCTAATATAAAGATTGCTTGAAATTTTCAATAGAATCGATTTTGGAGTCCATATTACTAGTAATATGGACGTCTAAACTTCTAGACGTTGCCCGTGGCTTCGTACGCAGTCGTTTTTTATTTTCCTCGCTGGAAATTTTTGTAACTTGAATTCGCTTGGCTGTAATTTCTATAGGTGAATGTGAAAAAGTTGTTATCGGTTTTCATGGTAATGTATGACATGACATGAACGGCGAAAAAGTTGTTATTGTCATGCCATACATTATCAAGATGAGCGATTATATTCATCTATCCCTCGGGAGGCTTTTTCGGGATAAAAGGTACCTTCCTGTTGTTTTCTGTACCCCTGACAATATTTGTGCGAAATGATCGGTTGAGTAATTAACCCGTGAAAGCGTAACAAACTAACAAAGAAACTCACATTCTTATTTATTATATTATATCAGAATATGGTTATGGCAGAGGACGAAAGGCCTGGTGTATTTTACTAGTATATATGTAAATAAATATAAGCAGAAGTAATAACTTTGTTGAGGGCTTCGCGAAAATTTCGGAAGAAAACATCTAAAATGTGAAGCATCAATGATCACGTGAGAACAATTTCTAAATAACGAAGCGTAGTTATTTGGCAAATTTGAATAGTTAAATTTATGCTAAATCAATGGCATAGTTTCGGCATAACATGAACGATTCATATAATTGTAACTTTGACGACATATCTCCGAGGGCTAGCGGTCAGATAGTTATCTCCTGTTAATTGCTTATACTATGTGATATGTATAGTACAATAGTTAAATGTTTTGTCACAATAATATGCATTAAATATGTAGAACTAACAGCACTAAGCATCGTTATTTTTATGTTAGTAAGTGATTACAGTGCAAGTGACTCACCTGACGTTAAATGAGCCTGATACCCTGGTGGGTGCAGATTGACTGCCGTGGAAATTGGTACATCCGCGACTATCAGATGACTGAGGTGGGGACTAGATAAGGAAAACGAGACGAAGAATGGATGAGCCAACGGCATCTTACTCATTCATACGAAATACAGAAATGTTAATACCACTACTGCAGGCCGGTATTTTGTATGGTTATGTTTTAGCCATAGCAGGACATTTTTTAGTTATACAAAGCTTACACCAATACACCTCTCCTTTCGCTTTGACTACCTTAAATGTGTTGGAAGAAGGCGTCAAAGTCATCTTTACAAATAAAAAGGACGGTCTTAAAAATCTAAAACCGTAATAGCTTGGCGATGAGACACCACTTAGAACAATGCTAAATGTATTTTTCATTTCTAATGTCAGTAGAAGTACATTAGTAAATTCAAATTACCTAATATGTACCGTTAATATACTACATTAACTACCTACAGTACACACATGACCGTGGTGAAAAGTCACAAGTACCATAAGAAAGACCAAGATTTACGTAGCGTTACAGGAATCTATACAACAAGTGTTTTTTCGTTCAACTTTTCTCATCAGTCTCGGAAAAAAAGTTTTGAAAAAATGAAGTCCCGTTCGAAAAAAGTGCAAAGGTTATGAAAAAATTTTTTGCTCGCGGATTATTGTTTACTCATGTATCCAGTAAGTGGCAGAATTTTTTCATTGTTTAATTTTCATATGCAATATCTTTTTAAAAAAATGTAAAAGTACCAGAAGTGGCCGTAACTTGGAAAAGCAAGATTACTCGTTTTCGGCCGTATTTTAAACCCTCTAGAAAAGTTATAAATATTAGTCCTACAGTTCCAGGAGTGGAAATATTTTTAAGAAATTTCTTCTTCTTTTTGAATCTTTTCAGGTTTAAAAATCTTAATTAGTTTTTGAGATATTTGCAATAAACCAAACCTCTTGTCTTTTTTTTACGAAATTGTTTATAATTTTTGCCACTTTTACGAGCGGGACTTCATTCTTTTTTTTTTCAAAAATCATCTAAACGCTATTCCGATTCGAATGAAATGAAATGAAAATATGAATAAGGATATTTTCCCGCGACTGCTGCAAAAAGTTTAACACAAAAAAGCACTTGTTGACTAGATTATAGAGCTAGTATTGAAACATGACATGTTCATACAGAGTAGTATGAACATGTCATGTTTCAATACTAGTCAAAAATAGTATAAAAATCCTAACGAAATAAAAAAACATTTTAATTCATAATTATGAATCTTTTAGATTAGAATTTTAATGAGTTTCGAAATTTCTGTAGACTTTCACATTTTGAATTTTAATATCTGGGGCTTTTAATATTCATCACAGCGATATTGAAAAAGGTTTTCTAATTATTCATTCGGGTTTTTAAACAGTAACTCGTTAATGAATTATGCTATTTTTATCAAAATCAAATTAATTAAATGTCTACCATACAAATTAAATTGTAAAAACGATCTTCTTTAAAACTAACGTTACCAATGATTGTAGTCAGTTATTAACATCAACTTACTTATGTTCTCTTAGAATTTCACATTTGTATTATAGATTTTCGAATCTTTTTTAATTCATAGAATTTCAAATCGCAGTTTTGTTCTACATTTAAGACCAAAGGCATAATTTTGTCTATAAGAAAGTTCGTTTAACTTTTAGATAGCCTATGTTTAATTACAAAATCTATGACTCAGATCTATGACAGTAAGTACAACTTACGTATTCCGTTTAGTACAATCCTAACCCACCTTTACATGGTAGATCCAGCACCGACAGCGGAACCAGCTGTTGCATAGACGCGATGGTTCAACCACAGAGGTCCCTCGACTTTATAGAATAGCGATATGAAGTAAAAGTATTCTACTAACCCTTAGACTACATTACTTGAATGACCATTTCGAATTAAAGCTCCAGATAATAAATTAGAAATATATTAGAAGTAAGGAAGTGCTTGAAACGAGAAATAGTTCGAAACGACAATTAAATACCAATCACAAACGCTTTACATCGACCAAGTACCGGCACGAGTGGACCAGAGTAGGCAACAAAGCCGAGCCAAGTACCTAATTTATCTCAGTTCTCGTAGATTTATTTTATCTTATTATCTCTATTGTGTTTTTATTTCCAGATTTTGATTAAATTGTATGATTAAAATTAGCTGAATGTGTCCATCCAGTGCATGCAATATCTATTTATTAAGAAGTTAATTTCGAATTTTCAGAAATCCACTGATGGGCAAAATACCATTTTTTGTATTAATTTTAAACCATTTTTAATACGAACAAATTTCAATCATACAATTTTGTGCTTTAATGCTATTATAACTGGGACTATTTGTCTTGATACTAAACAGTTCAATTAATAATTAAAACATTCAATCAAATGAAGATAGATTTAGATAATAAAACGACTATGGTTTACCCTACTTACTTGGAAACTTCTCCACTAATTAGGCTAAACGTTGCGCAAACAAACGTTACTAACGCTTGAATAATCTCAGTAAGTTTTATAATAAATCAGAAAGACATAGATACTGCTTCTCATACCCTAGCATCTTCATACAAGCCATTTTTGTGACACACTATAGTAAAAATGCTATTGTGATCTGTCGTGTGTTTGGATATAACATAAGAGATTATATCACAGCAACAGATACAAATCTGATGAATAATTTGAGAGGTACAGTAATTAGTATCCTAAAATCTAAAATCATTGTTGAATATTCATTTGTTACCGCGTTTGAACTTAATTGGATATAAAAGCTGCCAAGCTGAACATTGACTGAATAAAATTATACAGCTCTTGCTTCCTCATTATATAAGAAACAACCTTATTAATGGATTATGAGATGTTTAGTGACGAATATTATTATTTATCTAATACAATGATTTCCTTTCCCGCCATCAACATAACAACAATTCATTATCGACATAAAACTTACAACTCAAACACATTTTGATACGATACATTGCATAATAGTAAATAAAAAACTGTAACCCTATTGACTCATACGAACTCTCTCCATGAAGACTCTTAACAGACACACAGATGGGCGGGTGATTTAAGGAACTTTGTGATCATCACAGAAAATCTAAATCTCTCATATCGTAATATTTCTATGATTTGCAAAATTACTTACAGTCGAATTCTAAGTCCTTTGTTCTTATTTGAAATAATGGATTAAGGTCAGTAACCAAAGAAGGAACGTTTAGAGGTTATGAACGAGACAAGTTCAGTGATCGATGAGGTCTAGGTTAAATCAATTATTAGAATCAAATACAAACATTTTTATACAAAATCATGAAGTGAATATAAAAAAAAGTAGATGTCCCAGAAAATATCGGCACTGAGGAGTACATCCACAGGTGAGGGATGGTGTAAAGAGGGGTCGGCTAGTTGTACATTGTTGGGCAAGTTTAATTGTATAAGTTGCGGCAATATTAAAAATGAGTGCGTTACACTGAAACGTTGCGATAATGACGATATGTGTGGCGTACACGTATCAATTGGTTGATTTATTTGATTGTTTTCAATGCCAACAATATTAACGTCGTTTTTGCTTTTTGATTGTAAAAACAAATTTTCCTTAAGAGACTGCGTTATAAATGATTATTGACTACCGCAGTCTAACACACGTGGATTTATTATTAATTGTATTTGTTATTGTTATTATCGCATTCGATAAAAATGCTTTGGAGAAATTGGCTAAAGTTTCTCCTGAAGAAGTAGAAAGCTGTATACAGATGTCCTTCCTTTGATCATTGTCATTTACAAGTGGAATCGACAACTTTAAACACTGTGACCACAACATAAACAATTTGACCCTAATCTTAACTTCTTAACTACAGTTATGCGGTCCCGTATGCTTTTGGATCTACCATAACACAGTTTGTAAAACTACAACATTTAATATGATTGCTGGTGGAAATGCATGAAATTCATGCAAAAATTTGTGTGTCATCGGTTGACTTTATTAATCGATGTAAACCTTAGACTTTGATCATTATTCTTTTTACTAGTTGAACTCGGTAATGACTCTAACATATCTGCGCGATTAATTAAAAATTATTAAAACAGTTGTAAATAAGGTGCATCAGCCAGCGTGCCAAGCCACTCCTCCCATGTAGTGAGAGTGCGGCTGTCTAGCTTGAAGCTCATCATGTGCACAATCAGTACATCCCACTTATCGGTAGGTTGCCCTAAACTGGATAATGCGAGCAGATGTTTCGTGATGTGATCAACCATTGATCTAAGTGATGTATCGGATTCACGCTATAAATTCTGAATAGTTAATTTAAATGATAATTAATGAGTTGTCTTTTATTATTGTAACGGTCATACAACTAATTCCATGCTATTTACTAATTGCTATTCGAGACCTCTAAATTGTAAATAATGCGAGACGCGTCGCCCTCTATATATGAATCTAAATAATGAAACTTATGAATGGGCGCGATGCGCTCGTTATTATGTGTAAGTGATAAAAACGTATCGCAAAACTCAATCCAGTGGAAGCAACTGCAGTCGAACTTCGCGATTTGTACGTGCGGTAACTTAAATTCGGCACCGCGATATTTACAACATTCGGTAGAATCGTCTTAACTAAATTTGTAATTGGAACCTTTAGAATGTTGCCGCTAAATGATGTTTTGAGCTATGGTAATTTTGGAAATAAACAACTTTTCAATATCGTCTCGTTCGTCGATTTCGTTTTCTAAATTATTCGAGTTTAATACCTCTATTTGATTCTGCATTTTAACAAATTTATCGCATGATGTTTCAAATTTATAGAGCCTTAACGTTACTTCCATGTTATTTAAAAGGTCTATAGTTGATATTGTGAATAAATAATTTTGAAACTTTGTAATCTGTTTTTTCTTCGTTTAACTAGTAAATCTAGTAATTCACGAGTATTCTTTTCATTTATTTCACTTCGAACATCTGTACTTTTACTCATTGTAAATTATGATAACGTCAAAAAAAATGAAAACAAATTGAGTGTCAAAGTTTAAGTATTTGAATTTAAGTTGAAAACACAAGAAAAATCTAAAAGTTAATACTTTTAGATTTTTCTTTAGAGATTATATAAGCCCAAACTAAATGTAATGATGAAGGCTATAAAATAAATATTATTAAAGTTTGGCTCACGTAGCTCCTTGGTGTGGTAGGCAGTCGTATTGCAGGCATCGTATTTGAACCCGTTGCCGTGCCATATATTGAACGCTCACAGCGCTAAAATAGTGGGCAAATACTTTTAAATAACTAATAAAAATATGTTTGCTATTAGGTCTATGAATATGAAATTGATTGAAGCGTAACAAAGAAATGTGTTTAATGATTTATTTGCTAAGTACCCTGTTTGTAAAAAATAAAAATTAAAGAATTATAATTGTATCAATAATATGAATGAATTATTATTTTAAAAGTATAACAAAAACATGTATCACAAATGGATGGATAAAAGAGGAAGTTATAGATGAACACTTAGCTGCATTGGCATCGATGCGAAGATGCAGTCCTATCGCGGCCGCCACCTTTTATGTATCGATTTGGACATAAATGCAAACTCGGGTAATTAGCTTCTTATTTGATGTATTCACAATATAATTACATTAATTTCGATATGGTTGCCGTTATGAATTTAAATTAAGGTGAGCGCGCGTTGTAGTTACGAAGCTGTATGAAAGACGTAAGTTGAATGACGTATACGAAGTGGGGGTTGAGTCGACCAATTAGGACGCCGCATGAGACGTCCCGAATTTTCCATGCATAATTGCGGCGGAAGTCCGTGCAGGCGCCTTGAATAAGATATGTCATTAAGTAATCAATTGTCTCAGACAAGTTTTATGGCTTTATTATTAGTTTTTGACAAAGCTTCAAATAATTTTCGTCTTTGCGCCGTTGTACGCGAAGATTTTCTAAATTGCTATCATATCGATTAGTTTGAACGCTAATAAAGTTCTAATGAAAAATAATCATCTTTTATTAACTAGTACATTTACCTATACTACATATTAAGCGTGTTAACTAGTTAACGGTTTTATGCAATAACGACTATCTTATAACAGCAGTATGTCTCCTTTGTTTTTATATTTAAATTGCGATGTCTATAAATGAAAGGAATAATATGTACGTAGGAATGTTACCAGTATTGAGTTCTGTATATTAACAGCAATTTTTTAAAGGTCGTTGTCGTCGTCTCAGCCGACATTCGTCCACTGCTGGTGTACGACTCTTGACCGATCATTGATCGCCACAATGATCGGTCCCGTACCGTCCTTATCCTGCCGGCTCCTGTAACTTTGAATCCCGCAACCTTGAATTTTTTAAAGTTTAATAATATTATTTCAATTTAAAGTAATCTAAGACTTTATCACGTTAGTTAGAGGATTTAAGTTCCTCTACAAATTAAAATATAAGAGGCGCTAATTACTTACTTTCTCAGAACAATTTATGGTGCGTACAGACTGGTGAAACGTAGCATGAAGTGCATCATTCTCCCTTTCATTGCATGTTCGTTGCAAGCGTGGACGTGTAGCGCGCTCGTACCGCGCATTCAGTACCAAACCTCCCGCGTACGTCTTTGTGTTTCTTTTGTGTTTGTTCGAAAACCGACAAATCACGGATCGCTCCGCGCGCGTCTTGTAATACTCGTGAAATTCGCACATTCCGCGCGCACAAGACGTCCTAATTATGAGAAATTGTTGCAGTCTGTTTTAATTGCATGATACATTTTATGTTACGTTTCACCAGTCTGTACGCACCATTACAACTCCATATCAGAAACCATCAACCGACAGATTTGTCTATTGCTTCTCTGACAATGTCAAGACCTCCTCGCGGCTGCAGTGCTGCTTAGGAGAATTAACTAATGATTATAATCGATATAACTCATAAATATTATATTATATTTCTAAGACACGCAAGTTTCCTAACGATATTTTTCTTCAAATACGATTAGATCTTAAATTCGTCTTCGTTTTTCGCGTACTATGAAAAATGATGTATTACAAGACACAATTTTTTTAAAGCTTGTTCAGACAATGCGACTTCATGTTATCATATTACACATGTTTAACCTGCCGTTCTCAGGCGGAACCAAAGTGTGGGTGGCGATTACAACCTTTGTCTACATTATTTATTAGTTCTAATTAAAAAAAGACGTAATGTTTTATAATCTCATTGAAACTAATTTAATGCCAGTAAACATAATCTCTTAAATTTAAAACGGTATCAAAGTAAGACGTCGTAAACACGAAGATAAAACGTTCACCCGAGGTATTATAATAAAAATAACAATAAATCAGGCATATAGCCGGAGCAGGTGAAGCGTAAGTTGCAAAATGCACTCCAACGGCGGCAAAGGGAGATGGGGGGCTGGGCGCCTTATTGATCCTTTGCCGTCGCGCCACGCCGTGACCGAACATGACCTCCTCTCGTACCCTTGTACGCCATCTGCCCTCTAATGATTCATGTTGTCTCTCTTCGATAAAACAATATTTCAACAAATTTATGAATGAATTGTAATTTAGAATATTTTCTTTTAAATTATCTATTTTAGTTGCTGCATTGTCAAAATAACCGTTCGTTTGATAAGGAAAAAAATAATAACAGAAAAATGTAGTTTATGAATATTTTTTTGATTATCAAGATTATATAAGTGAAAATTATATTACTTATAGTACTATTATAAATTACTTTACCATGGTAAGGCTAATATGTTATGCATATACAGATATGTATATTACTAGACGCGAATAAAACTACATTTTATGTAAAACCTCGGCCCGTAATCTGGGACTTGAAAGCCCGTAGGGTTTCAACCACTTGCAACTGGAGTATTCTGCCCACTGTAACTTTCATATAGCCATTCGGAATATGAAACTCGTAACATTTTACTAGATATGAGAGAATAAGGAATATGGTTCGCTATTTCCTTCGAACAAATAACAATAAAAAAATAAGTAATCACACCAAAAGCTTAGTAGTAGATAGTAATTAAATTGCTATATTTTGGACCATGAATACACTGACATTGAGAATAAGAATGGCTTGATGATAAAGTACAAATACGTCTTAAAATTACTCTTTAAAATCCTACATAATTGATGGATTTTACGTTTAATTGGTCACTAAACAAAATCATTAATATGAATTTCAAATACATTTCTGTTGATTTCATATTACTTAACGGCAGTCTATTAAACGTCTATTACGAGCCTATTAAAATCTGTCCAAGAATGTCAAAATCGGATGTAGAAAGCATCAGCATCCAAGTGGTGACGATTTCAATGCAGAATGCATATAAAACTTATTCCAATCATATCTCATTTCGCGTCTTATTTTTTTTATTCCTTCCTTGAGTTAAAGGACGTGAGAGTCTTTTTGTTCACATAGTATTAAAAACAAAAATAAGATTGATAAAGCAAGATTGGTGATATTCCTGTTGTAACTGGCACAAAAAATGTTTGGGTATGAAATAATCATCATAGTGCAAAAAATAATAGTTTGAAGCCACATTAACAACGAACATTATTAACAAATAATAAAAAAATGTAATATGAGATGG
>DWTW01000370.1:0-17069 GCA_018246275.1 Papilio slateri
GGGCGCCGGGCGCGGGGGGGGGGGCAGGAAGCATCAATAGCGCAGTGTCAGAGGTCGCGACGCCGAAACGGACCGGCTCGAGCCGCCGCCCGCCACCTGCCGACCTGGCCTGCCGTCGTGACTGTCGCACTAATACTATCATCCGTGTGTTTATTTTATTCTGACTTCAAATTCGGTGATCCGAAACAAGATAGCGTTATGGTTACCACATAATCACGTTGTTCCAAGCACTTTCTGTCTGTTCTGTTACAAGATGAAATTATAGCGAGCTAATTGAAAAGTAGTTGTGACCAGAAAGAATATAATTTTATTACAGATTTTTGTTAATCAGTCAAGTTATAATTCTTATAAGCAATTCTTAGATATGTCATTACCATGTAGAAAAAGCAAGAGCGGTGTTCCAGGATCGCGCCGAATGGAAATCCATTATTTCTCTGCCTACCCCTTTTGGTTACGGTCGTGAGCGCATATTTATTCATTTTTCATTACAGTGAGTAAAACAGCTATTGGTATTTTAGTACATATATACATTTGCAGTTACTTCAATTAAAATTGCAATGGACGAAAAGGAATGCGGTGTGACAAGTGTTATTTAAATTTAAAAGCAACTGTGCGAAAAACAT
This sequence comes from Papilio slateri, assembly GCA_018246275.1. Classification (NCBI taxonomy): domain Eukaryota; kingdom Metazoa; phylum Arthropoda; class Insecta; order Lepidoptera; family Papilionidae; genus Papilio; species Papilio slateri. The sequence goes on from DWTW01000370.1 coordinate 624, forward strand.
TTTAAAAAAAGTTTAATTGGCATCAGGTCGACGATAAAATCACCGGAAATATTTTTTTGAGATACCTAGAATTTTGGTGGTCCATTTTTTGGTGTGAGACGTTCTGGAATCGCAGCAAAGTGTGTGCTCCTGGCGCAGCCGGGGGGCGCCGCCGCGCGCTGGATCTCGCCGGTCAACACGCGCCACTCGTTACGACACGCGTCTCTCTACACTAGCTCACGTCGCCACCTCTACGTCCCTTCTGTCCACCCTTTTACATACAGTTTCAATGTGAACGCTGTATAATGTCATTCGTTGTTACGATAAACTCCTTACGACGAAGACATATGAGCACATATGGTTGGTTTACCTTAAATCCCATACTTTGAGACGTTCATTATAGCGCAACAGCCGTCCTGTTACCAGTCGAGGCGGCAAACTTTGCCTTAAACTTAATTTATATTGTGTTACCTTATGAGCTGTATTAATCGCTGGATGGGTTACACCCGGGTCGATCCCTTCATTGAAGCACATTGAGCGCAGTGACGGAGCGCGGGAGTGGGCGCATCAAGCGAGTCCCGACATCGGTGTGAGACCCGCGCTTGAATTTATTTTCGCATTAGTTTTTACTTTGCTCCTAAGATATTCATTTAAACGATATGGTGTCAAGGATTATCATAATGTGCATGATTTGCTTAAAGTAACTAACGGATTTAAGTTGATAAGGATTAATACTCTATCCGTCTTCATAGTTATCCAATTTAACGCACGTGTATATTTTTTTAGAAGGTTCAGACAGCGTTTTCAATGTAAGCGCACAAACATATGTTTTTTACGAAATAACATTACACAAATCTTTGAAATTCTCAGCTTTTCTCTACTATAATATGCATATAATGTACCTCTTGAATCACCCCGTCTATTGATAAAAACCGCATTGAAATCCGTTGCGGAGTTTAAAGGATTTAAGCAGCAGAGGACAGACAGCGGGCAGCGACTTTGTTTTATACTATGTAAGGATGATGAAGGAATTACGTGTTCAAAAAATCTAATAGAGGTACATATATAATTGCAAAGGATTACTTACTAAAATTTGTCCTAGAATCACGAGTGTCGTGAACTTTGATAGGTCTTGTTGTAGGTAATAAAAATATCGAAGTGTTTATTTAGAACTTAACTGTCGACATCCGCCGTGACGCAACGTTTTATTGTTGATAATTATAATTAATTAAATTTGCTGAGGCAATGCAATTTGCTCTTGCCGTAAGCAAGCGACAACGGAAACTTCAATGTAATTGTGCCGCTGAGAACGGCAGCAAACTGTCTTAGTGTTCGCAAACAATCATTAGATTCATTCAATCTATAATCCAGTTGTGCAACTGATGATTAACAGTTAACGAGTTCCACCCGCCTTGTCGCGGTGTTATCGTTTCAGTATGAATTAATGATGACAACGCTGTCACGCGGCAGTTAAAATATGGACGCCGGTTACAGAATAATGATAAGAAAATAGAACCTGTGCCGGCATGGCTAATATCGCTTCAGTAAGTATTTATTTTAGTACGATGCTTCGATATCATAAGCCCCGCTTATCAGTTCGTGCTCTGTTGATCCTGAGATGATATTCGAAGCTATAAATAAATCGACACGTTCTCGTGCGTACCTAGCTGTGCTATAATTATTAAAAAATATACGTGTGCGGATTATTAGGCATAAAATGATTGAGTTTTGTGGGTGCATTATTTATAAGATAAGCGAGCAACGGGCTGCCTAACCTTAATTGGGCACCGACGCCCATGAATACCAGAGTAACTGCAGAGGCGTTGCCCGCTTCTCAGGAAGGAGTACGCTCCGTTTCTGTCTGTCGCTTGTGAAGAGACATTTGTCTTATTGTTCCCATTCCGTCCATGTGACCAAATATAGTGTAAATATCCAAGAAATTATGATTTTAGGAACGACATAATATGTCTTATTCAACGTTGTTAAAAGTATTTGATGTAGGTAGCAGTTGAGGCCGAACGTGCAGCGTGAGTGTGGGGCGGGCGGGATGCTCACCGCGCAACTGGAAATGACGCGGGCGCACCTTGGTTGACGAACTACGAACTTAGATTTGATGCATTGTTTAAATAAATAGATAAATAGATAGGCAGAGATCACGAATTTCCATTTGGCGCGATCCTGGCACACCTCTCACTTCATCTACGTAGGTACTAAGTTTAGGTACTCCTTATATCGCCTTTCTTTAGTATGTTACTAATCTGATCGATATAAGATCTTCTGGGACGTCCCCTGCCAACACTGCCACTCACTTTTGCAAGATAAATTTGTCTTGTCACTCTCTCATCATTCATCCTTTCAATCTTTTTTAATCTTCTCAAGAACAATACGTTCCCTTTCAATGGGAATGGTATTGGGAAGAAGTGGTAATATCCCTTTCCGATCCCTCCCCCTTACCGCCAAAAACCAGCCCCCAAGATATAAAAGTCTACCAATATGTGGCCTACATATCCCTTAACAGACAAAAGCGTAAGAGTTTTAAGTTTATGTAATGGACCGAAATGATTTGAACCACATTCAAACATTTGCATCTCTGATCGAGCAATAAGAAGCTTTCTTGACCATATTAGCAATAACAGGTGGCCAGAAACATAACCGGAAAAGCGCTGTCCGCAGATGATGAGGGGTTGTCAAGTTTGTTGACGAGCTAGTCAATTGATCTAATCTAAACTATTCAAAGTTAAATCTAAAATTACTTTATAATTAAGGTTGTTTACTACTTCAGCGGATATAATCTGTTTTTTCCTTATCTCTGTAGGTAAATACTACAACTATAATTTGAATCGAGTTTTTATTCTCAGCATCCTGACAATTAAGTCAGCTGACAGCTGGCTGGATCGTGAAGAGAACGCACGCGAATGCAGATTTTATTCACTACGTCTAATATTATTATGAAATATATTTCGTGATCATTCACAGACTTTGCTCTCTAATGTTAGCTATCGCAGTAATCGGTAGCGGATTAGGAGATAAGAAGTATTTCGGTGGCTTACTGACAACATTTGCTTGCAAATTGTTTGTTTATATTTAAAAAAAACATATCATAAAAATACTTATCATTGCGTTTTTATGTTTTTATCCACATCATAAAAACGAAATTATTACAAAATTACGAAACATAAAACTTTACTATGTCAACAAATGGCAACTATAAGCAGTAAGCAAGTTTACACTGACCACTTCTATCGCTTTCAACTTTGTTTATTACAGTTGTGTTGTAAATTTATTACATGAATAAAATTATTTATGCTTTAAAGTGACTATTTATATTAGATTATAAAAGTTAACTAATATCTAATATTTTATGTCGCTTATCCAACAACCTAATAAATAAGTAGGTACCCATGGCTATCTTTTTTAACGGTCTTAATTTACTGCGTTGAACACAATGCAAGAATGTCGAGTCATAATTCAATACCAGTCGCGGAAATTACTAGCAAAGAAAGAAATATATCTTACCTCATTGACTTTATGCATCAAGTTGCTAGGTCTGAAGTCCCCGTGCGTGACCACCGGCCGGTGGAGCGGCCTGTAATAATGGTCGAATTTTAAATCTTTCGTTTTCTCGAGGTACGCCGCTAACCTCCCTCGGTTCTCTTCCTTAACCACAGACAATGCCGTTCGCGTCATACTCTCCATCATCGGCTTGAAGTTGTCTGATTTCATTTCAATACACAGCATCTTGTTCAAAGCATCATACTCTTCCGGCTTTTCCCTGCTGAATGCGATAGACAGCGCGTGAAGCTTGGCAAGTTCCAGGATCGATGTGGACGCGTACTCCCAGTCGAAACTTTTGAATCTATCGTGAATATCAAACCCGAGCGAAGATAAGTCTTCGAGAACTAGAGTCTCCTTCAAGTATTCCTTATTGCAGCCATAGAACTTAACGGTGGCCAGCCTGTGCCGTTTCGGAACATTATGTTTCTCTTCCAATTCTTGGTATTGCTTGAGTAGGTCCGTATAGAAATACATTTCCGTTTCGAACATTTTGAATGGTGTCTGTTCTCGAATGTGTTCTCCTACCGACGCAATTTTGGCAAAAAGTTTGAGGTCATCCTTATTCTGTGCTGAAAGTGTGATGTGGTACAGTTGCGACGTGTAGTTGGCCCCTCCTGTTGTAAAAGACTTCAGTTCGATGTGACAGTCCCCGTAGCCCTGCTCCGCCGCGATCTTCTTCACCAGATCGCGCAGTAGCTCTTCCGCGTCCGACATCTTACGGTTCACTGTCCGCACTGAGCTAAATTTATTACAAAACAAATTGTGTAATAATCGCTTTTACTACGCGACGCGACGACTCTGATGCTGTGTCGTAATATTCTTTTTATAGCTATCACGGGGATATTTAATATTCGAATTTTCTCATCGATATCACTATGAGTAGTGACTCATGATTGACATTATTAATATTAATAAAAACTTTCTAATGATTTCTTTTATTTACGCGAATACTATTATATATTGAAATTAAACTAATTTTATGGATTTTATTGCGTTGATATGTTTATGTTCACACACACCACAATCAATCTCTATGTTGCTGGCATAGTACCCTCTTATTTTCAATTATTATTTTTACTCCGATCTATGCAGAATTAGTTCTTGCGATCTTACAGGTTTATGTTTGGTTTGGGTATTCATTTAATGTGTCATAAACACTATTTGCTTTCAATTCGTTATATATATTTTTTGCTTTATATGATTAAATATAAGCTGGAATCAGGCTTCTTATCGTTTATATATTTTGATGTCATATAAGCTCTTCTAAATACGATCACGGCTAAAATGATTTTTGTTTTCCGGTTTAAGAAGTTTTTTGGTCATATCATATAAATGAAGGTAAAGAAATAGTAATTAATTAATCTATAAATTATTACGTTCATAAATTTCTTATAATTAACAAAATCAATTTTATTTTCCTGAACTGAACTTCCGTGTCGTGTCCGTGTCGTAAAGTTTAAGTATCTTGCGGATGCAAACCTGACAGAATTTGTTCGTGTGTGAGATTTTAATATATTCACGCTAGCAAATGAGAAATAAAGACAAATAATGGACGTCAAGAACTTTATAACGAATAGGATATATTTATAATAATATTGCTTATTTTAGAAGTCATATTAAAATTGTGTGTGTGTGTGTGTGTGTAAAAGTGGCAAGACGACGATAGGATTTCGATTATAGAAAGGGAACTACATAGAAAAGAATCGGTCGGAATATGAGAAGTGGCAAGTACTCCTCGTAAGTACTCTTTATTGGAGATGATGGAAAATGAGCAAGCGGGTTACCTTATGTTAAGTGACCGGTACCCATAGGCACCTGCAACAAGCTAATGAGCTGCACATGCGTCGCCTACCTTTAATGGACATAGGAGGATATTTCCTATCCATCTCCTCCCCCGTCTAATCCCTCTTCCCCTTTCCAACCTTTCATTTTTTTCAACCTTTTATTTAAGTTTTATGTAATAACAATACTTAATTATTGACGCATTATATTAGCTTGGTTTGTATATTTGTATGAACGGAATCTTCCGTCATAAATTTCACTAACGACAATTTCGTTACGTTGAAAATTTACACTCGCATCAAGAATCTATGACAATAATCATGAAATAAAAACAAAAAATAATTTTAAGATAGAGAATAACGCCATCTATGTCAGATTTTAAAACTACTATTTTTTATATATGGTTGTTCGTTAATGTTCGACTAATAATCGTAAAAACGTTCAATAATCGCCACTTAAAATCATGTCAAACGCTTGCTCGTTTGTTTACTTTTGTCATAAACATACCACTAATTGTGAACCTACAATAAAATAAAACTGCACTAGAAGCCATGATAAGGAAAATAACATCAAAAGAACTTCTACAGTATAAATATTCTTGATGAATAGCGTACAGTTTTTCTTATCTGTAACACTTAAATTAAAACGACTGAGCTTATTATCATCGGTTTAAGATCACCGATAACAGCTCGGTAACCAAGGGGCACACAATACGCACAGCTATTATCCGACATTTTAGATGTCGGTGATTACAGCGGTCATTCAGACGCGGATCCGGCTGCCATTTCCTGTAGTTAACCTTCATAGAGAAGATAATGTCTGTGCTCTGTAGAGGCATATATCTAGTCAGTTGTCCAATTCACTCACACGATGCTTCGAATAGGCGTTTTTTAAAGCTGGAAGCATACGAGTGAGGTGCCGGAGATTTCCATGTCTTTCTACTTTTTTTAGCTATGTCCTCTGTCTATCTCCTACCCATCTCATTGTTGGGGATGTCTAAGGGAAGCGGCGTTCACTTCACATCACGTGAACCACTGCCTCGGCTGCCGTCTTCTTCCTTAAAAACAATACAAGTAAGCATTTCAATAGATGTTAAGCGTACCGACAAACAAAACACTTTGACATGTTTATGTAGTCAAAAGAAGGAGCTAAGTTAGAAAACGAAAGAAGTAGATGTTGGGTAGGAAATTATATGCAGGGACTTCTCTGTCTTCAAATGAAAAGCGCAATTAATATTGATGCCACACAGGCCGGTATTTTATGTGGTCGTACTTCCCGGCTCGAGACACATTGAAACCGAGCAATTTGCAGGGGGCAGTTTGCTTGGTTTCATTGCAAAACAACTATTCAGTTTTTATGTCAAGTCGGATTTAGCGGCGAGATCTTAATGTCAATTGAAATTAGGTTCTCGGGAACGCTTTTACTATTCGTTGTGCATTTAAAATTGATCTAGATACGTTTTATTTATTTTACTTTTCTTACGATTTTCAGTTAATCCAAGAATCGTTATAAAATAATAGGTACATTTGATAGAACAGCTGAGTTGATGCACATTATACTATGTTGTTTTATGTGCTGCCGCTCTTGAAATATAAGTGGTGTAACTAACACGACTTTGTTTTATATATTGATTTATTCATGATCTAGCAGTTTTTAATAATTAATGGACTTGTTTATGATGAAAAAAACACCACCTCGATGGCTGGCATTCCACAACGGTGCGATTTTCTCGGAATTTTTTACCTCGTACTGCCGCGTTGTGGAACGGTCTGTCCTCGGCGGTATTTCCAAACCAATACGACTTAGGGTCCTTCAAGAAGCGAGCGTACCTCTTCCTCAAAGGCCGGCAACGCATCTGCGGATTTTCTGGCGTTGCAGATGTCCATGGGCAGCGATGATCACCTTGTGTTCCCGCTGCTTGTTTGCCCCCTTCTTTTATATAAAAAAATGAAAAAACAATACAAGACACACATATTGTAAATAATATACACAATGTAAATAATAATAATATATTTATTTGCATAAAACACGGTGTAATAGATTCTTATAAATATTACAATGCTCAACATGTTTTGCCATTATTGAAATAGCATGCACAATTTTTATAAAATAACTTTTGTCAATTATTAAAGATATCCTCAATACTATAAATATTACAATTAATTGGCCATCCGTGTAGTTTTATTTTAAACAGTCTAGTATTTAATAGTTTTAATTTTTTAGATATCGTATTATAAATTTGAACACAGGTATACGAAGATGTAAGTTTTTTTTGTGTAATTTTCACTGTTTGCCTAAAGGAGGCATTTACAGGTTCACCGCGCTCGAGATGGCAGAGCGCAGAGGGCGCTTAGCCTAAAACCTCTTTGCAGTAACTAAGCTCGAATGCTCCCGCCCTTACTATATTTATATTACCGGCTTGGAGAGGCTGCCAAACTCTTAGGTCGCTTCGGCGGACGCTCCATGGAGTGACCACTCTCGGCTTGGGCTGTCACTTATTACGCGTTCAACATTCCGATTCGAATGTTCCCGAGAGAGCCGAACCTTGGCGCGATACATAGCTTTTATGGGATTACAATATGTGTGTAAAGTAGGCTCTAATTAGGCAATAATGCGTAAGTTTCCTGTACACTTTTATGATTTAATCGTCCAGTGAAACAAACTCAGTGGGACTGGTAAACTAGTAATATGTGGTACCCCTTGTCCCAGGGGGGCGCTGAGCTCAGAGCAAAGGAAAACAAATTGTCCTATCGCATATTATTTCAGTTTTCTATTGTATTTCGACATCACAGTATGCCCCATCTAATGAAGTCATCGACGAGTCCGTTGAGCCGGGCTACGGCGAGGTGGTTGGGCCGGATGGCGAAGTCACTGATGCTCCCGGTGGTCATGTCTGGTGCGTCCTCCTCGTACACCGTGACCATGGGCACCATCATCAAACCCACGAGGAGACCGTACGGTTGAATCTGCTGATACGGAATTATTATAGAAAAGCATGTGCAAATTTCGAACAAATAGATTCCAAGACATTGAGCGCCCACCTCCTTCAAATCAGCCTCATAATTGTCCTTAGGGTATGTCGTATGTATGTCGACACCCAGTCTCCTTAGAGCATTGGATAATTCCGTGTAGTAGTGGTCTAAGAGCTGGCGGTAGTGCCTCCTGCGAAACTCCTCGCCGGACCCGCTGAAGATGAAGTACATCAGGTCGATGATCGGGTTGCTGATATTGAGCATCTGATAATCCAACACCACTAACTCTAATTGGCCGTCCTGAAAAATAGTAATTACTTCTATAAGTGAAATGTGAATTTTAAATTCTTAACAAACGTAAGTAACAAGGAAGACCCCAGTGTATTTACGTTTCACTATACCAACTGCGTCAAATATGTTATGGTGTTGAAGTAAAATGAGAGGCCTCATTCATCATTTCTTTTGTAGTCGTAAAACAAAGTAAACAGTTAATTTTCTTATTCTAATAAAAATAATTAAACTGGTAAAGAATAAAGGCATGTTTGCATGTCTTATATCATAGTGGCGCTAGTGTCGTTCGTGTTTGCTTTAATCGATACAATATTCTAAATAGCAAGTCTTACAAAGTTAAATTTTTATAACTAATTTTGATATTGGGTGTTAATCATGTATCGATAGCTTTCTAATGATGGAAAAAAATACTAGTATAAATTCCATAATTACAGATTAACAGACAATTCGTTCCCTTTTATAATATTAACATAAGCTGCGGAAAAAAGTACAAGTTTATAATTTTATTGTATAATTATTTCTTTAGTAGTAGGTAATCTAGTGACGAAGGTCTATAGCATTCAATTATATTGTACAGAGCTTATATATCCGGTTGTCGAGACCACACTTTACTACAATGACTATGTTGTTTCTTCAAAAAGGTGAGGTTACACTAAATCGTAGATTTCTTGAATAATTGTCGTGTATAACCTTACGCATATTCCTAAAGTATCTTCGTTTTGTTTTTCTGCATGCCACGCAATATTTTTTATATTAAATTTTGAAAATATAGTAAATAAAGCAATAATATTCTAATTAAAACTATTATTTACGGTTAACCTGACGATTGGGATTAGATTGTATAATGAAGTTACCATATTTATGAATTATATCTAAATATTAAATAACATGTTAAGTTCTATGATTTTACTTACTCCATTTAGGAAAAGAGAAATTAGAGGTTTCCTATAGGGATTGATTGAGTGACAGACATAGGTCTGTCTACCCCGATTGTGTGAAAACGCGTAAGGAACGAATGTAAACGCGTAAGGACTTCATTTGATGTTAAGATTTACAAGTACGTTGAGTTGCCACACTTTATAGGCATGAAAGTAAAATGGGTAGATAAGGAAATGACAGAGATGGAATGGATTGTGATACCTGATTGATGTTGGGCTTACCTGATGATACGTTGACCCCTACCTCACGCAATGATATAGCTTCTTCTCCTTAGCTCGTAGTAATGCAGCTACGTATTTGAGACAATTCTTTCATAATGTAACACAATACACCGATACGTACTGATAGTTCAGATGACAATGGGTTAGTTCTTTTCATATTTTCAATTTCACTTACGCTTTAATGTGTGTACACCTTTATCGCAGTGTTTAGAATGCACGTGTTGTTACAACGCATTAATTGTTGTTTACGACGTGCAAATTGAGTAGGTTGAGGATATAACGTGTTGTGGGATAACAACAAAGTCTTTTGTTACTTTTTGCTGAGTTGTTGGTTTAACGTTTATTATTATTTGTTATATAATACTATGTCTAAGGTCTTAGTAATTATAAATGGCTTAAATAAATATTGAACCCTTTTTGTTAACGTTTTATATTTGATGATAAGCAGCACAAAGCTATTGCCTCATCATCGCACTCATGTCTGTTACCCTACCGGGGTAGGCAGCGTTAGCAACTCTATCTACAACTGACTTTATAAAATGTCCCAATGGACAGAGGGTATACTCATAGGCTACTACTAGCGTAATACACCGGACACTGATCTAGACTAATATTATAAAGAGAAAAGATTTGATTGTTTGTTTGCATTGAATAGGCTCTGAAAGTACTGGACTGATTTAAAAATAATTTTCCTCATTAGAATCCTACGTTATCACACAATACATGCAACATAGGCGAGAATATTTTCAAAAAAATTAGGGATCCGTATGAAAACTTCGATAATGTAAAAAATCGTTATATTGCGTACGCTGCGGAAATTATTGACAATATAGCAAAATGATGCTCTACAATTTTATAGAGGACATCAATATCTACAAGAAAGTCCGCGATACCAAGTGTCTAACATGTAACAATAATGACTTTTTATGTTAAATCTAGCGGCGCGCCCGGCTTCTTTATAGTTACTTACCGTGCGAGCCGGGCGGGCCGCTAGTAACACAAAAATAAATGCATATTTGGGATCCATAAGAAACACACATGCTTCGCTCTCTTTCGAAATCGATCAAAGGACTGCCGATAAGCCGATAATAATAAGAAGTCACACAAAATCAGTGGCTCAAGGAGTAGGAGTTAGACCGATCGACGGATGCAAATGTCCATCTCGATGTGGTCATAATAAGCGTGTATTTTGTTAGTGTTAGACGCGGTGAGGTCTAGTGGTCAGCCATGTTGTAACAGCGGGCCCAGGTGTCCCGAGATCGAATTTCAGTTAGAATTACAATTGTTTACGTAACAAAATATGTACTTAAGTTTGAAATATATTCCTTAAGTACATTTTTTCAATGTGAAAAATTGGCAAACGGCTAAATGGACCCCCCCCCCAGCACACCAGATATTAAGTGACATTTAGTAGACAAATGCTTTGCGTTGACAATCTTTGATTACTAAAAGAGAGGAACGAAAGGAAAGGAGATGATGAGGAGAGATAAGGAGCATGGGGTCTGCTGCATCTCACTTATCAGACGAAACACAGTGGTGTCTACTTCACGCCGGCATTCTGTGTGGTGGAGGTACTTCGTACATCAGTTGCCATACGAAGTACCCAACGGGGTTCAAAAGTCCATCCAACAGAATTCTAATTCTAAAATTATTAACCGTGATAATTGTGAGAATGTATGTACTGTGTGTCACTTGTGTAGTATAAGAAAACTATTATTTTTATTTTTTTAATTATAGCTGAACCATTAATGAAAATTAATAACCATTTCAAATGTTTATTATACCGGCACATCTATAAGAGGGTTGATAGCGTAAGTGTGGACTATTAGATGAAATATTTAAGCATTTTTTTTATTTTGGTACATTCTTGTAGGATGTTGGATATAATTACCTCACGTAACCTGTGCATGATGTTACTGAGTCTGAAGTCTCCGTGCGCTACAACTGGCCGACGCAGCACCCTGTAGAAGTAGTCAAATTCATAATCTTGTGATTTCTGGATGAACGCTTCTATCCTTCCTCTGTTTTCTTCTTTAATCACCGCCAATGCCATGCTTATTACATTTTCTATCATCGGCTTGAAATTTTCCGCTTTCATATCATATTTTAATTGCTTGGACAAAGCATTGAACTCGTCGGGACTTTCTATACTCAATGCAATGGATAACGCGTGCAATTTAGCCAGTTCTGTAATCGCTTTGGACGCGTATTCCCATTCGAAAGTTTTAAATCTATCATAGCTGTTGTACCCGATGGACGATAAGTCTTCGAGGACTACTATCTCTTTCAAATATTCCTTACTGCAGCCGTAGAATTTGACAGTAGCTAGCCTGTGCCGCTTTGGAATATTATGTTTCTCTTCCGATTCTTGATACCGCTTGAGCAGGTCCGTGTAGAAATACGTTTCCGTATCGTATATTTTGAACGGTGTTTGTTTTCGTACATGTTCACTCACGCATGCTACTTTGGCAAATAGGTTAAGGTCATCCTTGCCTTGTGCTGAGAGAGTAACCTGAAACAGTTGGGATGTGTAGTTGGCTCCTCCTGTGGAAAAGGGCTTCAGGTCGATGTCGCAGTCTTTGCAGTCCCGTTCTGCTGCCACCGATTGCACTAGATTTCGCAGGATCTGCTCCGCGTCCGACATCTTGCGGCTCTCGATTCGCACTGAGCCGGGCTCCTACGAAACAAACCCAATCACACAACCGCTATTAGAATGCGAAGGGACGACCTATGAGCGGACTACTCTGTGACGTCACTATTGCATTTAGTGCATCTTATTTATTCATAGCTACTTTAACTCGTGTTTTGCATCAATGTTATGCAAGATGCAATATTTCAAATCAGGGGGTATAAACTTGGAACAAAAATGAAAAGTTATAATACGATTTATTTCAATTGGTGTTAAATTACTATAAATTTACTGATACTGGACTGTTATTTAATTTGGTTGGTTAATATAATTGTGGTCCTACGATTTATAGCTAGTGCATCATATATTTGAGAAAGTTTTTATTACTGTCTAATGTTTATGTCTGTCAAACTGACAATGTCAAAAATTATAAGTCCGTTTTTCTTTCTCTTCGATCTAATGGATGCCATTCTTAAAAAAAAAATCGATTTTTTACGACGACCTGGCTTTTGTCCTTTACTCTGACGATTCTGCTTCAATGCAACAACTTTGCAAACCTTTGGATTCCGCCGGCTAAGTGATACTCATCGGCCTTCATGAAGTAATTTGGATTTTTGTTTGTAACCGACTTCAAAAAGAGGAGGTTCTCAACTCGATTGCTTTTTTTTATGTATGTACATCGATTACTCTGAGATTTATGATCCGATTTACGTGATTCTTTTTTTATTCGACAGCTAGTGCCTGCTATGTGGTGCCACTTTTTTAATCAAAATCTGACTAGTAGTTTTTGAGTTATTGCTAATGATGCGTTATTTTGACGTTCAGTGTGTCTAACTATTACAGTTATGTGACAATAACTACTTTTTATGTTAAAACTAGCGGCCCGCCTCGGCTTCATTGTTAAATACCCTTTGTTAAATGCTTTGTTAAATACCCGTGCGAATTCTGGGCGAACCGCTAGTATTAAATATAGTCAAATATGTTTCACGAATGCCTTGATATCAAATGAAGGAGTTTATAAGGAGTAATATATTCTCTTTGTTCAGTACTGGCCGAAAGAGCAAGCGTTATGATGAAATGTGATACGGTCTCCCAAATTCCATTGAGAATATTTTTATTTGTGGTCGGACTACCATGGGTGTAAAATGATTAGTAAGAGAATATAATGTAATGTAATTATAATTATTTGGTATTCTTAGACCAACATGTAAATAGTTAATGTCAAATTTCCTGACACACGATGATATTAACCTAACGAGCTAACCATATAAATCTATGACTACATTTTACTAGTCATTACTGAAATAATTATATTTGTATGTCTGTGGTTTTTTCGTAAATTTATCATATTATGAGTCTGTGCTGTTCTGTTTTGTTTCGTTGCGTGACATTTGTGATTGACTTACAATATTGCAAAATATTGAAAACAAAATTTGCTACGATAAACAAAACGACCCTAAATAGATTTTGTTTGCTATGGGTGTTGCGAAATAATTAAATTATTTCTATTCAAAGTTTGTACATAATCTTGTTTTCCTTTGTTGCAAACATAGCAAAGCTCGTTTTGTTTTTAAATTGAGTACACCATGTTTTATCTAATAATTTTAATTTCGACTTTTAAGTTTGTGTATTGTTCATCCATAACGGATATGACAACGAATTCATTTGGTAGAAGTAACAATGGCTTCATCGCTGCATTTGGTGATTTTAACTCTGACGAACTAACTGACGCTTTTATAATTAACGGTTCAAGTGTTGAAGTGCTCTTAGCTTACGACAAAGAACCTTTTTTACGACCATCATCTTTTGTTTGTTCCTTTAATGACATCGTAATCACAAGTATAGTACCGGGTGACTATGACGGAGATGCGTACATGGACATACTTTTTACGACACAAATTCAAAATACTACATCAAACTTACAAGAAGTACGGATCCTATGGGGTGGCACACCAAAGTTAAATTGCTCAGATGCGCTTTTGATTAAAGCTATCACTATAGGTCAGCCATTGGTGTTAGATTACAATCGTGACATGATTTTAGATTTGTTTGGTATTAATTCTCAAAACCAAAGGGTATTTTGGATATTTGATAAATCTAGAATGAATCCAGTCGAAATTCCGATGAGTGGAGATTTGCTTAAAGAAATAAAACTACCTCACTCGCACTCATTTTTGGATGTCAATGATGATAATGCCGCTGATCTTTTAGTAACAACTAAGCTGGATATAGAAGTGTGGTTAAATGAAGAAACAAGTGGATTTAAATACAATTACAGCATTGGGTTACTTGTTGGACATCCTGCAATATATGGACAGGCCCTGTTTACTGATGTTGCTTTGTCAGGACAATTCTATTTAGTTATACCTGCTTGCTATGATGTAGAATGCCTCAATAGCAGTATTTTAATTTATGACAACAGAGAATGGCACGATCTTCAAGTGGATTTCAATGATGGCAAGGGAACTTTGTGGCGGTTCACCCCTCCTAGGGATGAAATATACTTGGATACAATAACAATGAGAAGTGGTGATTACAATATGGATGGGTATCCGGACATTCTGATGACTCTGAGTCCAGTGAACAGCAATGAAACTGCAGTTTTTCTATTGCACAATGTACCCTGCAACTTAGTGGGTTGTAAATTTTCAAGGACTTTTCAGGTGCAGTGGGACAAATTTGATACATTTGGAAGAAATGTTGTAATGGCTACATTTTACGATTTTTACATGGATGGTGTTCTCGATGTTATATACATTAAAAAGAACACTACTTTGAAGTCATACACAATGAATGCATTCAGAAATGAATTGGAATATGATACTAACTTTATTAAGGTAATAGTTGTGACTGGACTTAGCAACATAAATATACCTGTAATTAATGGAACCTTGTACAATAGGAAAGTAACTTTTGGTAAGTAATTTCACTACTTACACTTGTAATTAGTTACACTATAAGCTTATGGATATATTGTTAAGGAAGTGGAATGCTCAATGCATTTTGTACCACATTTGAGATATAAGAAAAGTGGATTCTGAGGGCCTCCCGAAAGAAAATATTTTTTCACCTCCAACAAAACTAGCTTGGAGCAGTAAACACAAGTTTTATTAGTTTTTAAGAAGAGGTTCTTGTGTTCTGCAAATAAAATTATAGCGTATAAATTTTGTTAGATCTATGATCTATATATAACTCCATACAATAGATATGTGCATGGACTAATAATTTGAAATGTTTTTTTAGGGACAAATTTACCAGGACCTAAAATTGGCTACAATACTTGGTCTCAAGAAGGTACCTACAGAACAGGAGTTTGTGCGCAACTTTCACAGTCTGCCTATTTTGCATTGCAACTGCCGTATTCAATATTTGGATTAGATAGGACACCAAATTTTGTTGATACACTTAATGTTGGTCTGTCAGGATACTCTAAAAGCTGGACTCAAATTATACCCAATTCACAAATTGTGGTTATTCCAGCTCCGCCAGATGATCCATCACAATGGCGTGCACAACTGTTTGTTACGCCCAGCAAAGTTATATTAAAAAGTGTATTTGTGTTGACTGCCATTATTGTTGTAATAACAGCATGTGTATTGTATTTACATTGGAAAGAAAGGAATGATAGGCAAGATATTATAGAAATTGATGAAAAGACATATGTCAAGATATAGGTATAAATTGTTTTGGTGTTAATGTGATATAGGTTAAAATATAATTATAATTACTACAACTCAACTATAGGTTTAAAAATTAAAATTATTGCCTACTTAGGTTGAAGTGCCTTTGACATAAGTAGAAAATTTATTTGAACAGTGTAATCTCACTAATCCGGGACTATTAAAAACTAGAGTGTGCCAGATTATTGGAATGATCAGATTACTGGATTATAGTGAAAAAGTCATAGGTAATTGATAAAATAAAGCATTTCATAGAGGGAATTGTGGCGAAGGAGTTTTTATGCAGTTTTACTTTTTTATTCTAAATTCAAATTACTTTTGTCATTCGGTTTAGCGTCTCTTTAGAAATGTCATGGATTGATTTATATTATATTTTATGTTTTGTGTTTATTGTTAAT
>DWTW01000371.1:0-17064 GCA_018246275.1 Papilio slateri
CCCCCCCCCCCCCCCCCCCCCCGGGCCCCCCCCCCCCGCCCCCCTACCCATAAGCCGGGGGGCGGGCGCCCCGCGTGCGTGGGCGGACGTGCGCGGTGCGCGGGCGGGGCCTGGGCTAGCAGTCGCCGTCGCGGTCGTGTCGGTCCTCTCTGACCAGCCGCTGTGTATCGCGGCCAAGGTCCGCGGCGGGGTCCAACGCGCGCGCTGCTCCCGCGCCACCGCCGGCCCCGCCCAGCCCACGCGTCTCACTCGACGACGGCGACAGCACCGCCGACCCCACTTTCTCTTTCACTTCTTCGGGTACTTCGTAAATTCCCGCTGTCAATGAACATCATCCTTATATTATTGTACTGACTTTAATTTAAAAACGTCGTAACATAGCGGTGAGAAACATAGGAGTAACTTTTACTTTTTTAAATAAATTTTCAATATTTTTTGGGTCTCTTCGGCGACCAGTCATGTTACGGTTAAATTAGAGTTTTTTTTGTTGCATATATTTCAAATAATTTAGAATGTATATGCATATGTTCGCTGTACTCACGCAATGGCGGCTCGGGGTCGCCGTTGGCGGCGGCGCGCGTCACTGCGTCATACATGGGGTTGCTGAAGTCGCGGCCCTTGCGCGGCTCGTGCAGAGCGTACGCGTCCGCCGCATCCGCCGCGCCGCCCGCAGCCCCCGCCACGCCCCCCACCCCCGCGCCAAACTCCACGTTGGAGCCCGCGCGGAACGACACACTCTGCGAGGACGCCAGGCTGCCCAGGCCGACGCCTTTGCCGCTGTAACGCATAAACGATTAATTTTGAATACTAATATACTAATTATTACAGCTAACTTTTCAATACTTTATGAAAAAATATATAATCTTTCGATATTCGATATTTATGAAGAAACAATACCAAATCAGGAGAACAGGGGGTTTGAACCAAACTAAGATTTACGATTGGTTTAACCGCGTATTACTTTTATAGGGGAATGAGGTAAACAAGCAAGCGGCTGATGATGAGTGACCTCCGCTATCCGTAGATCTGCAATAATCAGAAGGAAAGAAATGTTGCGGTACTCACAAAGGCCGCTTCCGTATGATGAAGAAAGCGGCGGCGGCTGCGGCGAGCGCCAGCGCGGCGGCCAGCAGCGCCGGCAGCAGCACGTGCGCGGCGGCGGCGCGGGCCGCAGCGGGCGCGGCGCAGCGCGGCGGCTGCATCGGCGCGCGGCAACGGCACACCACCTCCCTGCCCTCTCCGGGCTCGCACGTGCCGCCGTTCTCGCACGGGCACGCCAGCGGCAGCGCGCGCGGAATCTCCACGGCTACATTTAAATAAATAAATACATGAACACTCACACCCGTTACCTAGACGTAAAGGCAGGTGGTACGGTTTCCATTTGGCACGCTGGGCACACCTCTCGCGCTTTATATACGTCCATACATTTACTCATACACGCTTTTCGGTAAGGGGTACAATAATAATATAAGTATTCCTTTTTGTTTTAACTTTGACAGGCGTAGAAATGTAAATATGTATCTTTTGTGTTAGCTGATTGCCTGATGTGCATTGTCGTTGCATTGAGACAAGACTTGCAGATGCTTCCCGGCTTATACGAACTAAAGACAATGTAGTTAAAAACATGGGTATGAAAGGTATCGGCAATGCAGTGTTAGTTATGTAAGGCGCGTGTACCGGCGTCGCAGGCGAGCTGGGTGGCTCGCTTGGGCGGCTGCAGCTGATCGGGGCAGGCGCAGCGGCGGCCGGCTGGCACCGCCAGGCACAAGTGCGAGCACGGCAGCCGTGCGCACGCAGCACCGCGCAGCCCCGTCGCGTTGTAGCGCCGCGGGTGGTACACTGAATAAAACAAAATATTATTAGAATTGTTTACATATCGAAAAACTTTTGTAATGTGTTTTACGAGCCAATTTACTTTGAGAACATATTATGTTTTATAGGACTAAGACATTTGAATTGATCGATACCAACCTTTCACAGCCGAAGGATTGACTAGATCTTTGGATATGACGAATGGCACTCCCCGCCCAAACTTGTCCTGCTTGACAAGCTCGCCCGTGTCGCGCGTCACCCAGTACAGCGAGGACTCGAACACGTCCAGTGACAGAGGGTGCCTCAGCATCTCACCCTTTAGGATGATCTTTCTGTTGGAGCCGTCGTGCCGCATCATCTCGATTGTATTAAGTTTCGTGTCTGCCCAGAATATCGCGTGGTCCATGGCGTGGTCGATCGCCAAGCCTGCCGGGTGTCTGATATTCTCGGTCACGACCGGTCTCCTCTTCGACCCGTCCATCCAGGCGATCTCTATCTTCGGAGCCGCGCCGGCGTCGGCCCAAAACATGCGACCCATCTGCGGGTCCAGTACCAGAGACGTGGGGCTCTCGATGCCGGCGGACACCAGGGCGCGCCGGTATCGGCCGTCGGTCCTGGCGACCATAACGCGGCCCCGGGGCTTGGATCCTGTCCGGTCGGCCTCAGTCCAGTACAGGTTGTCCCCGACATAATCTACGGCTAAAGCGGTCGGCTTAGAGTTACCCTTCATGTTCAGATCCTGCGCGAAGCCGGTCTTCACCTGACCGTGCAGCGCGTTGACCATGTACGATCGCTTGATGGTCTTCTCGTAGCTGTCCGCCCAGAAGATCATTTCTCGCTGCGGATCGTAGTCGATGGCTTCTATTCTCTTCTCCGAGTTGATGACGTCGAACTCCTCGTTCTTGTCCTGCACGAAGGCACGTATGACCGGCCCGTTGGCGAACATCAGCACCACATCGTCATCGATTGCTTTACAAACCCCAGATAGATTATCCGCCAACCTGAAACAAAAAGAAACGTGCAATCATTAACTTGTTTAAAATATACGAATAACATTTCATTTCAGTTCGTCACATTCATGTGCCGTTAGACTTGTCCAACTTCTAAATTCACAAAAACGGCATTGTTGAGCGTAGTTACACAAATGTTGTTATTATTATATTAAAACATTCCTCTACGTTTAAAGGATGCACAAGGAGGCTAGCTAAAGCTATTCTAAAGTTGGTATTTTAGGAATTATGTTAGGAAATAGTAAGATTTTATTTATGTATGTATATAGTTGTGCGGAGAACAAAGGTGTAGCATAGGTATGTATATTTACTGGAAGCCTTCGCGGCAGGAACAGCTGTAGCTGCCGTTGAGATTGTGGCAGAGGTGGCTGCAGCGGTGCGCGCCGGCCGCGCACTCGTCCACGTCCACACACTTCTTGCTGTCGCCGGCGGCGATGATGTAGCCGGGGAAGCAGCTGCAGATGTAGCCGCCCGGCGCACCCGCTGCGCCCGTGATGTTCGTGCAGAACTGCTCGCACCCGCCTGCAATGTTAAACATCGCATTTTAAAGTGGCTAGCGTCTTAATGTTTTACAGGTTGCATTCTGAGGAGTGTGCGTGGGAATTACACGACATAACACCCCCATCTCAATGCCACCATCGAATGTTAAGACGTTCGGCTGATATCCGTTCCGTTTTATCATTTCGTTGATATGCCTAGCGTTCGAACGAAGCGATTTGAGTTTTCGTTAATTATGTGTACGGCGTTGACCACACAGTTGATAATGTTATAGTGTAGCGGGTCTACCTTTGTGTGTGAGGTCGCATGTGCGCTGCATGTGACAGCCGAGTTCGTCGGAGGCGTCGCCGCAGTGGTCGCGCAGGTCGCACAGCGCGGCGCGTGGCACGCAGCGCCTGTTTGCACATTGGAACTGCGCGATGGGGTCGCAGGGTCGCGCGCGCGCCGCACACAGTGTCATATTGTTCTCGTCCGAGCCGTCGCCGCAGTTGTCTACGCCGTCGCACACTTGATATCTATACAATGACACCAGCATATTTGTTAGTTATTATGTACTACACATCTAACAAATTTGTTTGTCTTGTAATGTAGACGAGACCCAAAGAAGCAAAGTTATTTATATTTTTATGATTTCAGAGTTTGTGAGGTTAGAGGTAACCTGGGGACGCAGCGGTGGTTGTCGCAGTGGAAGCGGCGCAGCGTGTCGCAGTTGAAGTTGGTGCAGATGGCGGCCGCCTCGTCGCTGCCGTCACCGCAGTCGTCGGTGCCATCGCAGAGGTCCGACTGCGATACGCACAAGTTATTGGCGCATTGGAATCTGCAAGATATCGAACAAAACACTTCAGTTAATAAATGGTTATTAACCATAAGTTATCATATGCATCTCATATTTATTTCATCATAGTTATTTAAATTATGTATTTAATTTACCTGCTTTCAGGGCAATATCTGCCACCGGGGAAGCGCGGTGGACATCCAATTTCGTCGGACAAATCCCTGCAGTCCCGGTCGCCGTCGCAGCGGAAGTAGGCGGCGATGCAGTGGCCCGACTTGCACTGGAAGGTGCCGTTTTTGCACTTGAAGCCGCCGCAGTCGGACTCGTCGGTGTTGTCGCCGCAGTCGTCTTCGTGGTCGCAGCGCCAGCGCGACGATATGCACTTGCCGTTGCCGCACTTGAACTCCGACTCCGAGCACTCCCGGTACTTGTGCCGACAGACCGCCTCCGCCTCGTCGCTGCCGTCGGCACAGTCGTCCGCGAAATCACACAGCCACTGCTTGGGTATGCAACGTTTGTTCTCACAGGTGAAGTCCGTTTCCGCGTTACAAGTAGGGCAGTTTTCAGGAAGTTCGTCGGATCCATCTCGGCAATCGTCCTTGCCGTCGCAGAACAGCCATTTAGGTATGCATCTGTAGTTCGACTGTCCGGGGCATCTTCTCCATCCTGTAGTGCAATTCTTTTGACGGCACATGTACGCGGGTTCGTCGGAATCGTCGCCACAATCATTGTCGAAGTCGCACATCCACAATTTGGGAATGCAGCGGCCGTTTTTGCAAGAGAACTCTGTGTCCGGATTGCACGGCCTATTGTGACACATCGCCGGGTCTTCGTCGCTGTTGTCCTTGCAGTCTGTATCGCCGTCACATTTCCAACTGTCCAGAATGCATCTGCCGCTGGCTTTGCACTTAAATTCTAGTAGAGGACATTCGTGTGCACACTCGGCTTCGTCACTTCCGTCCCCACAGTCGTCGGTACCGTCACAGATGGTGGCCGCAGGGGTACAGTTGGTGTTCTTACATTGGAAGGAGCCGGCTCTGCAGTGCCTCACGGGACAGGTATCCGGTTCGTCTGAACCGTCCATGCAATCTTTTTCTCCGTCGCATTTCCAAAACCATGGTATGCACTTCTCGTCGCGTCCGTTGCATCTGTGTTGGCCATCCGTACAATTAGCTATGCAAGTCTTCATATCCCGAGCCAAGAAGAATTGATTGGGACAGCCGCATTTATACGTCGTCGCACCTTCTTCGCCGTAGCCCTCGATGTTTAGATAGCTAGATTCGTGAGGTGGTGCGATAAGACAAAGGTGGGAGCAGCCTCCGTTATTCGTGCCGCAAGGATTTGGATAAGTTAGTTGTCTCAAGGGATGGACCACATGTATGTCGTATGGGCGGTGTGTAGTATTTCGTAACACTGTTAGATTTTCTCCAGAATGTTTGTTCGCCTTGCTGATAGCCTTGAGATTCCAATCGGTCCAATAAATTTCGTCATCGAATAGACTAAGAGCGAATACGTGAGGGACTTTAGTACCAGATAGTACAATGTGCCTATGTCTACCTTCTAAATCAGCCGACCCGATGTAATCTAAATGAGCATCGGCCCAGTATATTCTATCGGTGAAGTAATCGATCGTCAAAGCATTAGGCCAGGCAATGTCGTCCTCCCAGTTTAATATCGCTGTGAAATTTGAGCCGTCCATGCCGATTTTTCCGATATAAGCCTGAAGATGCCAAGACGTGTAGTACAAGTACCCGGTGCCGGGATGCACTACTATTGCACGCGGGTCGGCGATGCCGGTCTTTAAGGTCTTTCTTCTGGTACCATCTAGCTCAGCGACGTCTAGATTTTTGGAATGCCGATCTAGCCAGTAGATTTTCCTACCTATCCAATCTATAGCTATGCCTTCTAAACCGTGGGAGTCATGTCTAATAACGACCTCCTTTGTTGGGTTAGGGTCGGAGTAGTCAGATTTGTAAATTGTTTTTGCTGACACATCAGCAAAATACATTTTCTGTTCCTTTATATCAAAGTCTATAGCGACCACGTTCATTAGGTCCTGGTGAACCAAGTTGTATCTGGAAGCGTCGGTCGACATGTTTCTGACGTAGTACTTATTAGTGAATATTACCCATGCCGTTATGTTGTCCTTTCTCTTACAAGTTCGCTCGTCCGCTTCTCTTTCGTAGTATTGATCATTACATTTACAGTAATATGATCCAGGGGTATTGGAGCAATACTGGGAGCAAACGCCGGGTGTTTCGATACATTCGTCGATATCGGCGCACGCTTTCCCATCGGCCAGCAATTTGTACCCTTGGTTACAATCACAGTAGTATCCTGTTAGTGTATCGATGCACTTGTGACCGCATTGATTGATCTCCAGCTTGGCACACTCGTCGACGTTGCAGTGGGCGGGTTCGTCGGAGTCATCGCTGCAATCCGAGACCTTGTTGCACACGAGACTGTTGTCGATACACTGATCGTTGTTGCACTTGAATTGACCCGCGGGGCACGTTTTATTCTCTTTAACGCATCCGACTTCATCGGAATGATCCCCACAATCGTCTTCGCCGTCGCATCTGAAATGGTTTCGGATACATTTGAAGTTCTGGCACTTGAACTCTTGATCTGTACACTGTTTGTACTGTGTGTTGCAATGCTTTCCTTCATCCGAACCGTCCCCGCAGTCATTGTCGTGATCGCACACCCAGCCTTGGTTGATGCATCTCCCATTGTTGCACTGGAACTGATCATCCGAACACGGCGTGGGTGTCGAACAATGATGAATGGTTGAATTTTCGTCTGTACCGTCGATGCAATCTGGGTCACCGTCACATACCCATTTTTTCGGTATGCACTGCGCGCGGTTCCAGAACTTGTTTTCTTCGCAGGTGTATTCGGTTTCTGGGTCGCACTTCCTTTCGTTGCATTGGTGTCGGTTGTCTTCGTCGCTGTTGTCGAGACAGTCGTTGTCGCCGTCGCAGATGTAAATCCTGGGTATGCAGTTTCCGTTGTCGCAGGTAAACAGGTCGCCGAAGCACGTACGGCCCTCGGAACGGCAGTACTCAGGCGGCTCGTCCGCACCATCCCCGCAGTCGTCATCGCCATCGCAGTACCATGTGGCGGGAATACAGCGGTGGTTGGGGCAGCGGAAACTGTTTTGCGGGCAAGTTCTCTGCGCGCAGTGCAGCGGATCCTCGTCTGAATTATCACCGCAGTCGTTGTCTCCGTCGCACAGCCAGTAAGGTTCGACGCAAATGTTAGTCTTTTCGCACTTAAGGTGGTTGGTGGGACAAGTGGTATTTCTCGGGCATCGTTCGTGCGTTTCGTCGGATGTTATGTTGTCCTTGCAATCGTTAATACCGTTGCACACTTGGGACATCGGGATGCATCGAGAATTGAGACACGTGAACTCGCTTTCGGCGCATGGCGGGTAGATACAACCCTCTTCGTCAGAGCCATCCTTGCAATCGTTCTCGTGGTCGCATTTCCAAGACTTGAATATGCACCGGCCATTGTTGCAGCGGAATTCATTTGGTGAGCAGGAGTGATACGCACAATAGTTCTTGTCCTCGTCGGAGCCGTCACCGCAGTCATCGTCGCCGTCGCAGGACCACATGCGACTGATGCACTTGCCGTTGGCGCAGAAGAATTTGCTAGGGTCACAAGTGATATTTTTCGTTACGCACATGCGTCCTTCGTTTACCAATTTGGTGTTGTCGTCGCATTTGCATTCAACAGAATTGTTTGGAGCCGGATGACAACTTTGCGCGCAACCACCGTTACTTATCAGGCAAGGATTTACCTTGCACAACTGTCTGCTTGTACTATAAATGTGTATATCTCTTGGAGAATCTTCTAAGCGTTTGACCATTTCCATCATATTGGCACCGGTGTGTTTTTCTGCACGGTACACGCCACGCAATTGCAAGTCGGTCCAGTAGATGTAATTTCTAAAAACTGTGATGGCGAAGGGATAAATTGTTGCGGATATAAGAACTTCTCTATCGGATCCATCCATTTTAGAACGTTCAATTTTTTCTCTAACTGCATCAGTCCAGTACAACATGTTTTCGTCAAAATCGATAGTTAATCCGCTCGGCTGCGATAAGTCTTTATCAATGATGGCCTTCTTCAGGGAACCGGCCATAGTCGTCCGGTAGATCTTTCCTGAAGTGCCGAATCGGCCCCAGTCAGTATAGTACAAGGTGCCGTTGCAGGGATCGACTACGATCGCTCTGGGCCGCTCCACTCTCGCGATCATGACCAGTTCGGTGCCATCAAGATTCATAGCGTAGATAGAGTTATTCGAGCTGTCAGTCCAATATATTTTCTTTTGAGTCCAGTCATATGAAATACCTTCGGGATTAATGTTTTTGCTGATAATATTTTGAATTTTCGAAGACTCAGGGTTAAGAGATGACATCCATGCGATACGCGCCCATGGTCTGATTTGGGTGAAGAAAAGCTTGTTATCTGTGTAATCGAATTCTACACCGACGACATTGGTCAAATTGCCGATAGGTTTAAACGGAATTCCGGTAGATTTGGGATCCAAGTTCACAGCGCGGATTTCAGTCCTAGTTGTGAACACTAGATATTCATCGACTACGTCGCACTTCTTAGGGTTGCTTGTTGATATCTGTCCGGTCGCACAATCGCATCTGTGCGTGTAGCCCTTATTTGCGTCCAGAGGATAGCTGAAGCACAGTTGCTCGCAGCCTCCGTTGCCAAGTTTGCGGCAAGGATTGTTATCGTCCGTGGGCTGGTTGTTAATGTCGAATATAACGATATCCCTCAACTTCGGTAAATTAGTCCTTAATTTTTCAGGCATCGACATGTTTCCGGGTAATTTGGACGCCTTGTAAATCGTTTGAAGGTTTCTATCTACCCAATAAACGCTGCCGGTATGGATTGCAATACCCATCGGATTCGGCAGGTTAGATCGAATGAGCTGTCTGTTACCGCCGTTGTATGATATCTTCTGAATTTGATCCAATTTGGAGTCCACCCAGTAGACGTCATGAGTCATCATGTCTATCGTCAAATCTCTAGGATTTGAAATTCCAGAACTCACGACGGTCTGCCAGTTGCTGCCGTCCAGGTACGCTTTCCCTATTCTCGGATATTGTCCGTAATCGATCCAGTAAAGAAGCCTCTTCAACGGGTTGACGGCGAGCTCTCTTGGAGCGTCCATAGTAGTTTTGACAAGAACTTTTCTGTGGGATCCATCTAACCAGCACATTTCCACATAATTTTCATGGGGAAAGACGTTTGTGAAATATAAGTTACCTGCAACCCAATCGACCGCCAAGCCTCGGATGCCGTTACTGCCGATGCCGTCTTTAATGACATGCTCCAGTTCCGTGCCGTTTGGCCGGATACGGAATATTCCATTCCATTGACCGCGGTTGAACTCCACCCAGTAGATGAAATTGTCCGAGAAGTGAAGGTCCACGTGTAGGATGTGGTGGCCCTGGCCGGTGACTGGCACCATGGCCTCGGCACTGCCCTCCAAGCTGTAGCCACGAATGAGGTCCAGCTGCGACACGACGGCGAACGTCTTGTACGGCACGCAGTTTACTTCGTTTTCTTTCTTGTACCCGATGGAGCAGGAGCAGATGCGCGATCCTCCTTCGCTCGGAATGCAAATTTGCTCGCAACCGCCGTTGTTCAGGGTGCACGGGTGATGATGCATCATCTTTCGTTTTTGGAATATTGTGAGCGACTTTAGATCGCTTTCGTTGTCGAGTATTACTTTAACGTTATCGCCGTTCGGGAGGTCGGCTTTGATAATTTTCTCGTGGCGGGGATCCAAGACGTAAAGCCGTGAATCCAGGACGGCGATGACCTTCGGATACGAGATGGCGTTGGCCTCCGTCAAAATAGTTTTTCTGTCGTTTCCATCAGTGTTTACGCTATTGATACTGGCAGGGAATTGCGTACTGAAGTACAGAATTTTCTTTTCAACGTCGATAGCAACGGCCTCGGGTCTCTCTATCCCGTCGACTAAAATCGCTGGGTTTGTACCGTCCATGTTCACTTTTCCGATTTTTGCTGGAACTCCGTAACCCCCTTCGTCGGACCAGTATATTTTTCTGTAAAAATACAATACCAAATTAAAAACTTATGATCATAACGATGTACAGAGACGCGTTGACTGCTGTTTCTAAAGAACCTCAATTTAATTTACGCAACCGAACGCAAAAACAAGGATTTTATAAAAAAATAGCTACTTATTAAGCAATTGAATGACCAAATATAGAGTAGGTTTGAGTAAACATCTATAACTAACCTAATCTAACATTGCAGGTATTTTGTTCTAAAATTATTTCGCATTTATAAAACATTGTTTTTAAAAATGTATAAATAAATTAAAGAATACTTACCCTTCCGTCGGGTCCAAGCACAGGCCACGCGGTCTTGCTATCGAGGTCATGCTGCCGTCGTTTGCGAAAACGATCGTTCTGTATTTGACTTTGCCATCGACTCGGATGAGTTCGATGTTGCTGGCGGCCCTATTGGCCAGGAAGAGGTTCCTGCCTAGCCAGTCGAAGGCGATGGCGGAGGGCGCGCCGACGATGCCGGTGTCCTGACCGAAGAACTCCGCCTTGTTGCCGCCGCCGTAGGGCATGGTGTAGACGGTGCAGTTGTCGTCGGCGTCACCGTCGCCGCTCGCCGCCTGCAGCCAGTACAGCGTGCGCCCCTGCCGATCGTATTCTAGCTGCACGCCGCCTGCACAACAATATTTCATTAGTATATTGCATAACATAATGGTTGCGTATTTGTACAAAAATCTTTAATTTATCAAGATTATTGTACCTTGGACTCCTACAACTGGCAACAGTTGTCCCGCTCTGCCCGAACCATCGGGAGATATGTCAATAATCTGAGATCCTTTGAGAATCATCAAGTACGCGGATTCCTCTGTAAAAAATAGCAATGATAATATCAAAATGTAAATAAATGATTAATTAGTTACTTCAGATATATTTATAAACGACTTCCAATCTCTGTACATATATTGTGGTCTGGTAAGTTAAACATCTCTTTGAGACTATTCTACAGTGGCTATATCTCATCTACATATATGTGATATTTAAGCCGGCAATAAGACGGCAATAAGATATTATATACGGATATTATATACGGATATTTAATACGGCAATAAGATGATATGAACTATAAAAATATCAAATTTAAAAATTAAAATAACAACCTTCAATACATTTTCCATCAGGCAGCAACTTGAATCCAGGTTTGCAGATGCAAGTGTGCTGCGCCGTCTGGTTGGGGCTAAGCAAGCACAGGTGCTCGCAGGGGCTGTCCCTGCAGGGCGAGGGGTACTGCGGCTGCAGCGAGGGGTGGTGCACGTGGATGGACAGGGGCTGCGAGATGAGGTGCGACACCACCGTCTGGTTCGTGCCCTTAAACTTGTGCGCTGACAATACCCGGTTCAGCTGGCGGTCCGTCCAGTACAGCGTGTCCTCGAACAGAGTCAGCGAATGTGGATGCAGTAAGTAGTGGCTGCCGGCAAGCACCTGTTGTCGCCCAGTACCGTTGTAGTAGCAAAAGTCGATAAAGTCTAGTTTAGAGTCTGCGAAGTAAACTCGTTGCGTTGCAGTATCCAGAGTCAGACCGTTCGGCCAATATATCTTGGTGGTTATGATGGCTGACCGTTGCGTACCGTCCATCCCGATTCTTTCGATGCGTGGGTTCTCCCCCCAATCGGTCCAGAAAAGCCATCTCGCGGTCGGTGAAGGGTCCAGGCACATTCCTCGCGGCTGCGTGATGTTACCGCTCAGTAACGTAGTTCTCGCACTGCCGTCCTCTTTCGCCACCTCGATCGTGTTCAGCTTGCTGTCCAACCAGTAAATATTGCCACCGACCCAGTCGTACGCCAGACCCTCTACCAAGTCGAGGCCGGTGGAGATAATGACTTGAGGTTCACTGCCGCGGTCTAACCGCGAGATTTTCTTCAATTTCATGTCGGACCAGAAGATAGTTCCGGTATGCATATTGGAGGCGGTCGCCACGACGTTCTCAACATTGATGGGCACGCGCTCCAAGCCCTGCTCGTTGAGGTCGGCGACCAGTATAGAATGTCTGTTCGATATAATTAGGAAGGCGCTCGAGTGGTTGTTGGCTTTGCAAGAGTGTTTGTCGGCATTAAGCTGGTAGCCATCCATGCAGCTGCAGAAGTAGGAGCCCTTGGTGTTAGTGCAAGCCTGCGAACAGAGGCCGGGCGGCTCGCACTCGTTCACGTCCTTGCAGGTGAAGCCGTCGTTGTCCAACTCCTCGCCCACGGGGCACAGGCACAGCGGGCCGTTAGGTGTTTGCTTGCATCCGTTGGAACAGAGGCCGCTTTGGTGCTCGCATTCGGCGAAATCGCAACTTGCACCTGTAATTAAAACATTAATTAGATTTTTAATAAACAAAAAATTATGAATAATAATGAGTTAATTGACATTTATTTGCTGATTTACCTTCATCGGCTCCGTTGGGACAGTCGAAGCTGTTGTCGCAGACCTGGGTGAGGTTGACGCAGCGGCCGGTGACGCCTGGACACTGCCACTGACCGGACGGACATCTGAAATATTACAAATCACAAATCATTACAAATAAACAAACTAATAAACTTTTGGTACACTAAACATCAATTTTATGTACTGAATAAATTTCATATATGTCCTCAATGTGTCATTGTTGAATAGTTCATGAAGTATTTGGGTGTACCTGAAGGGCGGCGGCTTGCAGGCGTGCGCGGTGCTCTCGTCGCTGCCGTCGCCGCAGTCATCGCGGCCGTCGCACACGGCGGCGCGATACACGCAGCGTCCGTTGTCGCAGCGGAACTGCTGCGGGCCACACGACGCTGCGCCGCACGTCGCCGGCTCGTCCGACAGGTCCTCGCAGTCCGGCGTGCCTGTACACAAACATATGAACACGTTGTTCTAATTAAATTAGTTTGGCCAAATGTCTGGTATATTTTTGCATTTGAGATTACATTATTTCAAGCGGAAATAATGTAATCTCAAATGCAAAAATATCTTCTCTCAAAATCCCTTGTTCTCGTCTACCAACTCTTCTTTCTAAATTTAGAAAAACAATTTGCAATTCCTAATGAGAATTTAAAATCAAAATGCGCACTATGCGGTGTGGAATGGGATCGCGTTACAACTATGGTGACGTACCGTCGCAGTACCAGGTGCTAGGGATGCAGATGCCGGAAGAGCGGCACTGGGCCTGTTTGTCGGGCGCGCACTGGTGCGGTGCTAGTGCGGGGCAACCCGCCTCGTCGCTGCCGTCGTTGCAGTCCGGGATGCCGTCGCATTTGTACGCCTCCTGTAAGAATACGTTTACGTTACTCTGTCGATGTGTGTTACACGGTATGTGTTCCGTGGACACACATGGACAGAGTAACTGCCGGCAAGCTCTTCCGATCACCACGCTTAGTATGTGGTCCATCATCACATTATACAAGTCACGATTAAAATGTTTGAATGTGCAACCGTTGTCGGGTAGAAGTGTTGTGAGTCGGGTGTGTACCTGCACGCACTGCTTGAGGTCGGCGCACTTGAACTGCGAGGCAAGGCAGGAGACGGGCGGACAGTCGGCCTCGTCCTGCTTGTCGAAACAGTCGTCGTCGCCGTCGCACACCCACGACGCCGGGATGCAGTGCCCGGTGCGCGGGCACGTGAACTGAACATGAACGTTTTACATTTATTTCCTTCCTTTTTTAAATCCATAAACAGGTCGTAGAATAGAATAGAAATAGTTTATTTTTTTCCAAGAATATACACATAAACAATTACTTCAGTGGTGCTAGGACATCCTTTTAAGTATATACCCATACTTGTGACAGGATGTCCCGTTCTTCCATAAGTCGCAACGTTAATTCTTTATTATGTGTAATATTTATATCATAAATTAATTATTTTCTGATGAGGATTGGCGTCAGTCAGGCAGACGGCCGTAAGAACTGTAGCCAAAAGATATGTACAGTATGGACTACGGTCTTACATCACAATGATGATGAGTTATTTTATAAATTACTACTTTTAAAAATATTGACATAAAAGTTTCTTTTAATACATTTAAGAAATCTATATTTCACCTGTAACCATGACAATAACCGTAATTAAGAGGATATCATGACCAAAATCCCACAGAGAAACGTGTTTCATTGTCACTCTAAAACTTTTGATATTTCGTGTTGTCAACTCAGCTCATTGGCGGCTCACGGTGACCTCTAAGCCGGAGGGCAGGAGTATCTGCAGGACGGACCGTTAAATGGTGGTACCACAGTGTCATTTCAGACCAATGAAGTGGAATTACCTGGAAGTAGGCGCAAGTCTTTTCGGTGCAGTGCGAGCCCTCGTCGGATCCGTCGCCACAGTCGTTCTCGGCGTCGCACTTCCAGGTGGTGGGCACGCAGCGGCCGTTGTCGCACTGGAACTGCGACGCGCCGCACGTCACGTTCACGCAGCCCGTCTCGTCCGAGAAATCGCCGCAGTCGTTCTCCGAGTCGCACTTGAACGTCGACGGGATGCAGCGCCCCGACTTGCACATGAACTCCGACGAGCTGCACGTTGTCTCTGTCCATACAACGACACGTTATTAACTTCAAAATAATAAAATATTATCACCACATGTTCAATCTCTATATACTCGTATGTACGAGTAATTAAACGATAGAAAAGAAAACATAGACTCACTGGTACAATTCTGTTCCTCGTCACTATTATCTAAGCAGTCGTCGTCGCCGTCACAGACCCAGCTCTTGGGAATGCAGCGCTGGTTGTTGCAGGTGAAGTCCCAGGAGTTGGGGCAGGCCTGCAGCGGCGGCTCGGCGCTGGGGTCGGCGATACAGCTGGTGCTATCGGGCGCCAGCTTCTCTCCGTACGGACATCCACACTTCACCGTTAGTAACTCTGTATTATTTCTCGGTACGGCAAAGCAGAGCTTTTGGCAGTTCCCGTTATTGCGGGCGCACGGTTGCATAGGATCTATTTTTTGAACCTCCTCGCTGTACACTTTGACTCCGTACAGGCGGTTGGTTTGTGGCTCCCTGACCATTATGTCCTCTTGTTCGCCGGTCAATTTGTGCAAGCGAACGATGGCGTCCAGTCTCCAATCGGTAATGTACATATAGTCTTTGTAAATAACTATTGAGAACGGATGCCTTATCAGTCTCGAGTTGATAGTGTTGACGTCGGTGCCGTCCAGCTTGGAGTGCTGCACATGGTCGAGCAGGGCGTCACACCAGTAGAGGCGGTCAGCGGCGAAGTCTATGGAGAGACCGTTGGGCCAGCCCAGCGTCACGTTCTCGAAGACCAGTAGCCCGCTTCCGTCGGTGTTCGCTCTGCTGATGTTCGCCGGACGATCCCATTCCGAGAAAAAGATAAAACCTTTGTTGGGATGCACGACGATGGCACGCGGCCTTTTTAGATCCTTGAGCAGCGTCCTCTTGTAACTGACATTTCTCGTTGACAAAACGTTGAGAGTTCCTTTTCTAGAGTCGATGTAGTACAAATTCTTTGAAGCCCAATCGACGGCCAATCCCTCGACGCCCTCGTTCTGTGACGCCAGGACTATTTCTTTGGTCGTTCCGTTTCGGTGAACTCTATAGATGACGTCTTGAAGAACGTCCGAGTAATAAATGTGCTCATCTCGCGAGTCGAAGTCGAGACCCACGAATCTGGCGCGTCGCGAAACGACCGGAAGGATAGCCTCGCTGAAACCTTCGATGACCGGGTCGAGAACTTTTCCCTTGATAAACCTCTGTTGAGAGTACATTAGGAACTCCTTGACGAGATCGCAGTTTCTCAAGTCAGTTTCTAATCTGTAGCCGATGTTGCAGGCGCAGCGGTAGCCTAGACCGCCGTTCTGCAACGCGGTCACGATGCACATCTGCGAGCAGTCGCCGTTGTTGTTGCCGCACGGGTTGTTCACCGACGTCTGTTTCAACGAGTGCACCACGGTTACGGCTTTGGGGCTGATGATGTCTTTCATTTTGTAAATCGCTTGTATACTACTGGCACCATCATATTTGCTCACGGAACTGATTCCTTGCTTCGTACTGTCGGACCAGTAGACTCTGTCCTCGAAGAGCGCCAATCTAGACGGACTAGGGACTTGCTGACCCCTCAGCACGAGGAATCTGTAGTTGCCGTCGTAGTCCACGGTCTCAATATAGTCGAGCAGCGAGTCGCACCAGAATATCCTCCTAGCGATTGTGTCTACCGCGATGCCGGACGCCTTGTACGTCGCTTCCGATACTATTGATTTAGCGTGGGTTCCGTCCATATTTGCTCGAATGATCTAAAAATAAAATATAAAATTAAATCCACTGGAACATATAATGCACACTGCCGCAATAAATAACGTTTGAGAGAGTGTTGCCATATATCAGTTAATGATTCAAATTGATGAC
This sequence comes from Papilio slateri, assembly GCA_018246275.1. NCBI lineage: Eukaryota > Metazoa > Arthropoda > Insecta > Lepidoptera > Papilionidae > Papilio > Papilio slateri. Next base: position 16,529 of record DWTW01000371.1, read on the forward strand.
GATTAATTAAATATTAAAAAGTATATAGTATTGTATTAATTGGTTACTTGGTTGCTGTCAGCGATGAACATGAGTCCGAGAGTGGGGTCGAGTGCCAGGTCGTTGGGGCTGGAGAGGTTGGAGGCGAGCGCCACGGCATGCCAGCGGCCATCCAGCTCAAACACGTCCACCTTCTGACCCAGCGCATCGGCCACGTACAGTTTGTCGCCCACCCAGTCCACGGCCAGCGCGACGGGCGCCCACGAGCCCGCCAGCGAGATGTCCGCACCGTACGACGTGATGCCCGCCGGCGCGTTAAGTGGTTGCGAATGAATCTGCACGACATCACCTTATTTATCTTATATTCATCTTCTCTGTAATGCCTTCTAGATATCTTAATCTAATCTAATAAATTGTCCTCAAAGATTCGTTAGTAAGAAGAAATGAGGATAGATTTATAAAACTAAATTAAATAATTTTCGAGCAAGAAACAAAGACGGTTAGTTTTGTTAGGGCTACTGACCTTTCGTGTCTTTAGGTCGGACCAGTAGAGCATG
>DWTW01000372.1:0-17062 GCA_018246275.1 Papilio slateri
CTTCTACTTCACGCCTGTCTTCTGTGAGGTCGTGGTATTTAACCGGTCGAGCCGGCCCATTCGTGCAACAGATGTTGCAGGCTCCACCACTGTAAAATGATGTTTTGGGAAAAGGCAAAACTAATGTGTTGTAGAGCCACAACTGTAGTAGTGTACATTTTACCAGGGCCATTTCATACATATTAGCCGGGTGCAAAAATCAGTCCATACTTCTGGTAGGGGGTACTAAAAGGTAGGGATAGTAGTAGGTAGGGGTAATGGTCGGTAGCAGGGTAGTAGGCAGGTAGTACGGTAAGGTAGAGGTAGAATTAGGTGGGAGGTAGAATTAGATAGGGAGCAAAATACGGTAGGCGTAGAAGTAGGTAGTGGTAGAAGTAGATAGGGGTAGTAGTGTGTGGGGTAGTAGTAGGTAGGGAGTAGTAGATGGTAGGGGTAGCAGTAGGTAGGGAGTAGTAGATGGTAGGGGTAATAGTAGGTAGGAGTTGTAGTAGGTAGGGGGTAGTAGTATGATGAGGGCGGAAGTAGGTATAAGATAATAATAAAGGGAATTATGGTCGAATTTCAACCACCGGGCGATGTCTAGTGCATTAAAACTTTAATCAATAATTAGTGCAAACAAGTAGGTTGTAGATATTGAAATTAGCCACGCTTTCTTAACATAACAAATTATTCTAGCTAGCTAATTTCAAGCTATAAAATCAAAACGGGGTCAACTGTGCGTGAAATTTCAAAAGTTTGGAAACAAACTCGAGTGACTCCGCCTTAATCATAAGTAAACACTGCAATAATGAACTGTACCGCATGATTGTTGTCTCAGCAGATAACTATTGGCTTGTACTAAGACTCGTCTACATAAACTACGGACATGAAACTAACTTACCTAATTAAGCTGCGAATGGATATTGGTTGGAAAGTTGGGACTGGTGTAATTTTGAACTTCGGTGATTTAGCAACTATTTAAGTAGAATTATCTTATAATATTTGAGGATATATTTAAATCGGATTATGATATATTTTATAAACAAAAGTATGTTGACTGGATTCAATTTCCAATGTTATCAAAATATTTGTTCAGATTTGATATTGATTTGTTATCTGTCTGTATCATAATTGAATTACCATGTTAAAGATACGGATACAATTTCATAAAATTCAGACGCGATTTAAAGTCATGCAAACCTAGAAAAGTACTGACTAAAATAAAAAGACAAACCAAACAACAAACGTAAGTATTTGTTAATCAGAATATGGAACGACACTGTTGACAGTGGTGACGTATTGGACACTATAAATAAAAGAAAACTTCAACAAAAAAATACAAAAGATTAGTATCTCTTAATGAAGTGTCATTAGACCTATTACTTTCATATCTCCTATATACGTCTATTATATCTATACCATTAAATTAAGTCGCTTTCGTATGTTAATTTTTTTTGGGACAAACAATCTTTAAGATTAGTCCTATTCACTAAGTCTAACAAAGCTTCGTGTACAGTTAAACAAAACTGAAACAAGCCCAAGTTGCCAGTTTACGTGGTCGTCCGAAATAGAATTGTAACAATAGCGTGGCTTTGTCCGTTGCGTTGCGAAAGGACCGCCGGGCCGCCACCGCATTGCCGGCCGCTTAATAGCCGCGGTCACGGTCCCTCTGCGTGCCCTGTTTGTGTTTATCGCTTAATGCGTTATTTGTCAACGATACTCGACTCATTACCGCATCGACGGACATATTTGTCGTACACAGAGATGTACCACATTGCATTTTACGTCCAACATTTGATCAAATTTTTGCGGATGCACTGTATGGGCTACAAGGGACTAATCGTTGTGGCGATTCATGAATGCTTACTACGTCTGTTGACTAATAACGATAATGAATTAAAAATGATTATAACAGTGGTAGAGCCCGCAACAATAACATCTGTTGCACGAATAGGCCTCTTCACCTTTCCATCCTTATCTAATAAGGGAGGATGGGAGGGAAAGAGGATTTGACTGGAGAGGGAATGGATAGGAGAAGGAAATATCATTTTTCTGTCTATCCCCTCCACTGTCCATTAAAGGTGCAAATGCATCTGCAACTCATTAGCTTGTTGCGGATGCCTATGGGTAGCGGTCACTTAACATCAGGTGACCGTTTTCTCCTTTGCAACCTTCTTCCAAAAAAATATATATATAAACGATCACAAATGGGATTTCACTACGACCGTTGTTATTTCTATTATTTAGCATATAAGCCACGTCTTTATTAGTTAAAGCAAGAAAAATATTATTGTTAAAGCAAGAAAATTGACCATCATTACTGTGGTTCATTCCACTTTGATCACCGGGGTGATACCGAATGAACCATTATTGTCAATTGCATATAGTTTTATTTTTAATGTTTTACTCATAGCCTTGTTAAATAGAGAGCAAAACATGATTTAGTATTTCAATTACTGTTTATATTAATAACAAAGTAATAATTTGCAAGTTACTCATTATACTAACTTATTATATGTAGAATACAGAGTCAAAGGACCTATGTAATCCGGTATCAAGTATCTATAATATGTCATTCCTGGAAACTACATACGTTAAAGCACTCCAGTGTAACCTAATTGCATCAAAGTGTTGCCATAATTGAAGAAAATCAAGATCTGTCTGTAAGTAGCCCAAGTATGCGCGTATGTTTAGTTCAAATCCATTAATCACTAATCGAGAACAAAATTATTTTTAAATTATAAGCATTGTTTTTCGAAGTTTAAATTTGATTACCTCAGTCATAGAGAGTTAGTATAGAGACTAGAAAATATTTATATTTGTCAAAATATTTCAACTTTTCTACCTTTCTTTGTTCTAATTCTGAGCGACCTGACGTGTAAAATGTTCACCCTTTTAACAGCGGTGAAATCACGCAGTAGTGGCTGTTGCATGAATGCATCACCTGGATTATGGAAGTGCCACCAACTCGGGAATTTGTGTAACAGTTTCCTGAATATAGCTTTGAAGAACCGTACACTTTGTGTTTTTATGTATGCTTAGATATATGGATGTAGATGAAGCGAGAGAAATGTGCCAGTAACGCGCATAATCGAAATCCATGATCTCTGCTTACCCCTTTGGGTTACGAGCGTGAGCGTATATTTATCTTATTTATTTATATTTTGGCTTTAAAATATCAATGATTCTATTTTAACAACTCTGCAGTTGCAGTGATCGAAAGATAGTTTAGCAATACACATATTCACTCTTCTTTTGAAGGTACCCGTCAAAATCGGACGAAAACGTTTGTAAATGAATTAATTTGGTTGGAATTATAAGGTAATACCAGACGCCACTTTGATCAATTCTAGTTTTATTCACCGCCGGTGGCCCTAACGCCGGCAAACTAAATTCATCAAATACTAAAGTGCCACCCACACGATATATCATGGGCCCACGAGGCATTCTTCGTTGGTGCTAAGCAGGTACCGACTCGTGCGCGATGGATACGTCTCGTCTGCGGACTAGACGGCATAACTCGCGGTGGAATGCCTCAGTGACGTCACGTCTGCGTACTACGCCGCCTGGCAGATGGCCAAACGTCCCGCTAAAACTAGGGCTGCTAATTCGAGAAGGATTTTTGATACTGCACTAAGATCACGAGCTATTAAATATACCGGTGTGTACCATCCTTCCACAACATCGCCTCTAACATCAGGTGATTCAGATCAGATCAAAAATTATAAATACGAAGGTAAGATTGTATTATTGCTTGTTGCACTTTAAGGCCCTAACGACTCAACCGATAACCTTGAAATTTGGCACACACATTGTAAGGGTCACAAATATTTCCAGCTAGGAAAATAAGAAACGAATGTATACGAAGCGGCGGGCAACAGCTAATTTAACAATATAAAGTACAAGAATGTGATGACGTCACAAATTATAACCGATCGTGAAATATAATCGTTCGCTGTACGCGTGACATAGCTTCACTTTAGTAAAATCCACCATGCTTCCACAAACATAAAGTAAAATAATAAACGAGGATATTACCAGAATAAGGATAGAGGCGCAGTAATGATGACATAAATAGACTGGTATGACGTTAATATGATTTGCTTTGGTCAGAATTATCACGACTTCTTATAACTCACTCTAGAGAATTTAGCAAAACTTCTACATAGGATGAGAGGCACGGAGAGAGAAATTAGGCTTGTGAATAAGGTGCACTAAAGCAGTGCTCCTCACTCATAGGTCCAATCCTTTTCCAAAATTCTCCACATGTTTTTTTCTTCTCATATTTATCATATATCAAACCTAACAACACCTGCATCTACTCACCCCTGTTTGTTATGGATTGCGATATTAACTTAAACAAAGGCAAACCTTTTGCTCGATTGTCTTCATTTATACTTCTGTATACTGACTGAATGACTGACTGACTGACGCACAGGAGAAACAATTTACCAACAAATATAAAATTTTACACAAAGCTTTCTTATAAAGATATCTTTCTTTCTAAAAACTCCTCACAGAAGACAGGCGTGAAGTAGAAGTATGCTTCTGCGTTTCGTCTGATGAGTGAGGTGCCGGAGGGCCAATTTTAGTCCTCTTCTTTTTCCCATTCTTTCCTAATAAGGATAGGATGGGAAGGTGAAGAGGATTGGGCGAGAATGGTATGAATAGGAACAGGAAATATCCTTTTCCTGTCTATCCCCTCTATCTAGAAAGGTAGGCAACGCATCTGCATTCTTGTTGCGGATGTCTCGAAATCGAGTTTTGCGAATCTAAAACACCGTTAATAGTTACAAAGCGGGCAAAGTCGCAGACAACATCATAGCTTTTGAAAATCATTTTTCTTATTGTATTACCATACATCGATGTGCCATCCTTACAGTTACAAACGTGTAATACTCCCGCACGCACAGAATCCAACAAGAGTACAACATAGAGTCCGAAACGTTTGTCCGTCGTTTTGCAGTCCACTAATTATCCGGCATAGGATGCCAACAATCGGAGCATCGCTAATTATTCCACGGTCGCGCTTTATTTCTATCACGACCAGTCTAGACGATCGACCCACGATGCATTTCTTGGCTTAACTCGATTGTAAAGCTAAAATAAGATCTTGAGCTATTGTAGTATTTGCGAGACCGATTAATTTGGAAATTTGTATTTTAAATGTTTGTTTTCGCAAGGTTACTTCTTAAGTTCTGTTTACTCTTCGTTAAGTTCTAAATGTAAAGCAATAACCTTGCTTCGCGTCATATTTTTTACAAAATTCACTGAAAATAGAATATCAATGACTATCTGTCAACAAAACTCCACAGTTGTAAGTTTGAAGCGGTTATTTCACGTTTGAGTTTTTAATCGTTATTGTCATAAAGTTATATCTAACGATGGTAGAGCCAGCAGCAGCTGTTACACGAATGTGCCGGCTCGACAGGAGAAATACGATGACCTCACAGAAGACAGGCGTGAAGTATCTGTTTTACGCTTGTGCGTTTAGTCTGATGAGTGAGGTATCGGAGGCCGAATTCTTATCCTCTTTCCCTTTCCTTACCTTCCTTTCCTTTAAGAGAGGGATGGGGAAGATAATCGAACGGAGAAGGGAGTAGATAGGAAGAAGAAATTTACGTTTCTTATATGTCCCCTCCCCTGTCGAAAATATCAGGTAGGCAACGCATCTCCCCCCGACAGGGTTACCGCCGTGGGGTTTGTCACCCACATTGAACCAGGAGGAACGAGTGTTAAGTCGGTGCGAGTCCGACGTAATCCGCTCTTTCCCACGCAAGCGCAAATATGCGTACACTTTTCCTCGCATATATAAAATGGTAAGGTATCTGTAACTCATTTGCTCGTTGCGGATGTCTATGGGTAATGGTAATTTTATAACACTGTGAACCGCTTGCTTGATCTTATATATAAATAAGAACATATAAGAAAAAAAATCAAAATGGATTAATTACGTATATACGTCATATGAATTATGTCTTAATAATGTCTTCCTTTCATCTAACATGCTATGTTGTTTGGAAAGAAACAATCCTTATGAGTAACCCTTTTCATCGGTGTTATAAAAAACTTGTTTTTTTTTTCGTCACATTTTTACGGGTTCGATTCTCCGCTCAGACAGGCGTTTTTTTTATATCTGAATAGAGTTCGAATTATTTTTAATATTAAAATGAAGTCTCCTTTAAGTAAAACTTCCAATTTACATACAATATTTCAGGTACTTCGCCTGCATGTAGCATAGCCGTGGGATATTTAGCTACATATGTATTTTTCTATGTATGCATGTCAGTTCCGTTGAGCTACTGTAGCCTAAACGACTTGACCGATTTTAAAGAGTGAGGTGTCATTAGATTCTTATCCTTCTCCGGAACGACATAGGTAATATGATAGTAAGATACATGATGGTAATCCTCCAATCGGTCGGGTTTTTTGGTTTTAAAATTATCTATTACTTCTTACGTTATAAAATTAATATTTCCATGTATTCAAGCTATTGATGTACCAAATAAATAAATATCAGCACCTTTGTTTTTGGAGCTATCAAGAATGTTGTAGAGATCACTTACATTAGATGACCTCTGTACCAGCTTCGTATGATTGAAATAAAATTAAAATACTAATATAGAATTTTAATCACAGAAAATTTTATAACCATGTTAATTTCAACTAAAAATATCTAAACTAAAAATATTTTTTAACTTTTGAATGAATTATCTTTACCTACGAAAAGAAGAAAAGAACAAAAAGGTTTATTTTAAACGAAAATCTGCTTTGTTTATATTAATTGGACTGCGTAAGATCGAAGTTAAAAAATAATCGAATTATTGAAAATTTCGAGGATTTTTGGAACAACAACATTCATTTTCATCGAAAGACCGGGTTTTTCGGATTGGTTGCTTATATTTTGTTGTGTTAGCTACATTTTGTTCCGACGCCCGGTGACATTCAGTCGACATACATTCGAATTTGTTTCGCTTGTTCTTACTGTACCAATGATCGGCTTTTGATTCACAGATAGTCTTGGGTGCAGAAACAGATATACAAGTACATGATCCTATAAACAAATTTTTAAATTGTTGCCTCCTTGTACATGACGGGCTCGGAGATTTATTTATTCTAAAAACTTGTCGGTTTTGGTCTTGGTAACACTTCCGACACACTGTTTTAGGTTTATTTAGTATTTTTCCATAACATGGACAGTCATCACAATTTTTTTTATCACTATCAGATTTGATGCTATGACTTCTTTTCACAGAAATAACAGAATTCGTTACGTCCAAAGAACTTCCTGATTTCATTTCAATATCAAATGATATCAGTTTCCCCGCAGCATTGGAGTTGTACATATCTTTGCAAGGTATATATCTTTCCTTTACATCAGCACACTCGATCGCTGAATTGACCTCTGAACCCACACCCTCACTTTTATAAGATACAAAATCAAGAGACGACCCAAACGAAAAACCAGAATATGAAATGTTTTTTTCCACACATTCAATATCCGCTTGACACGTTTTCATAACACAAGATTTCCAAGAGTAGGTAGACGTCGTTGAGTTTGATATTAAACTAACAACATTATCCGCTTTAGTTTGGGACACTTCGGTATTTATTTCAGACTTTGATGGTTTCAGGAATGGTACATAAACGTTTTTGACTGAATCTAGCATACGTCTAATCAAAGAAATATCTTTACTTTCGCTTGGAACTTTGTTCGCTTTGGTGTCGGTATTGGGACACCAACTCATTTTCTTATCTATTTTATTTTCGCTGCTACCTCGACAAATTCCCGATATTGAACGTTGATTATTTGTGATATTTATTTTAGGCGTAATAATCTTCTCTGACACATTTCCCGGTTTCCACATAACTTCTATTCCTAAGCACCCTGAGACGTTCTTAGTACTTGGAATTTGAATTAAAAATCTATGTTGTGGTTTGTTAACTAAAAATGAACAAGTACTTTGAGATTCAATATTACACGACTTATTTTTTTCACGATTAAAATTAGTATGAGATACGGAACTGTGTTGCTTAAATCCTATGTTTTTTTTATTATTACAGGTACATGGTGTAAGTTCTTTAGTTTTAGGTTTAGCAACTTTTTGGAATATGTAATTGTATTTTGGATTAATACATACTGTACAAGAATCTTTAATCATTTTGTTAATTTCTTGCGCCTTTAATAAACGAGCTTTTTCGATCAAATCATTTGTTTTTTCTTGATCGATTTTATTCAAAAAGAATCTATAATTATCTTCATTCATGGATGTATCATTAAATGTTGAGACATTTCCATATTTATCACAATTTATTTTAATCTTATCTATTGACTCCAATGCTTTACGCAACAAATAAGTAAAATCAGTTTTATTACTAATCGTATCTATGCATTCTGCGGCCTTGTTCAATTTTGTTTCATTAATCTTGCTGATTTCGTGAAGTCGCAAATGACTTGTTCGTCGTGCTAATTGAATAGTTTTATTATCAAGTTTAGTTAATACGTATGTGAATTCATTTTTTTGTATGCACGCCTTTTTAACCATTTTATCAATGTTAAGATAATTTGTATTAAAGCGATCTGCATTACATCCAGTATACATATTGAATCCGTAATCACTTTTATTAGAAATTTTTGATAACTTTGCGATTTCACGATGTCTTAAATCACTAGTACGGCGTGCCAATTCACAAGATACTTTGTCTTGAAGATTATTAAGTACGTACGTAAATGATTTTTTTTGTATGCAGGAGTCTTTAAACATATTGTCTATTATAACAAAATTTGATGTATTTGTGGATTGATTTGGTTCACATTTTTTGTCATTTGTGTATCTTATGTTCTCACAATCATTTTTATTGAAATTTTCAAACTTCGCCATTTCTTGAAGTCTTAAGTCAGTTGTCCGTCGTGCCAATTCACAAGACTTTTTGTTTTCAGGTTTATTGAGGACATAAGTAAATTCATTTTTTCGTATGCATGAATCTTTGAACATAGTGTTTATGTCAACAAAATTTAAAGCTTCTGAAGGCTTATGTAAATCAGATGTACTATTTTTCGCATCGCTCCGTTCCTCTTTACCCTGTATTTTATTATCTATGTTATTAATCTGATTGAAAATGCAATTACAAGTATCTTTAAAAATCTTGTGTATATCCTGGAGCGTAGAGTCGCTTGCGCGCTGTAAAATATCAGCCTTTCGGCACTCCAGTTCGTTAGGGAAATACGTAAATTCACTTCTTTGTTTACATGACTGTTTAAATACCGTGGTGGCTTCTATATCATTTATTTCACTATTCAAATTATCTGTTGAAGTACATGCGTCACATATTTTATATATATAAATCACATCGGTTGATATATTTTTATCCACATCGCTGCCCACCTCATTCTTGTAAACATATTTAAACTTGTATTTTCCACTATTCATACTTCGCAAAGAATCTTTAAACAAATCACTGATTTCCTTTAACCTTGTTAAACTCTCTTGCTTTAAGTTTTGTAACGATTTCTTAATTATAAAGTTGTTAAAAACAGTGGTTAATTCATTATCAAGGATGCATGTTTGTTTACATGTATTTTTTATTTCCTCGTCATTTCTCAAACTAGATACTGACGCTTTACTAAATATATAGGATTTATTTGCGCTTGTTCTAGTATTACCGCACGGCATATCGTTAGTATGAATGTTTTTGGATCTACTATAAATGTAAGGAAAATTACACGATTGTTTGCAACTGTCTATAAACATTTCATTAATTTTAATCAAATTTACAGAATTACTTTGCAACGTATCCTTACTATTCGTTTCATTTATAACGTTATTAAAAACATATGGAAAATGTGAAGAATGCTTACACGCCTCTTTAAACATATTATCGATTTTTATTGAATTTACATGCTTCAAAATATAAGTAAATTCTGAAATTGGTTTGCGAATATTTTTAAACATGTTTTCAATTTCTGCAGTCCTTAATTTGGCATCTTTGTTTGGTTGATCTTCTCTTTCATTTTTGACCGTACTAAAAATATACGGGAAGTCAACTTTACTCATGCAAGAATTGTTAATCATAGCATTTATTTGAACCCTTTTCAAATGATTAAAAATGTAAGTGCAACTGTAGGAACGCTTACAAGCATCATTAAATAAAGCATCGATTTCAACAGACTTTGTGTTACAAGGAACACATGGTGTATTCGTTAATATTTTACTAAAAATGTATGGGAATTCGGGAATATCAAAGCAGCCCTTTTTCACCATACTGTCAATTTCATTTCTTTGATAACTACTAAATATGTATGCAAACATAGTAGTTCGTGTGGAACATTCTTTAAAAAAAGTATCTGTATTTTTAGCTTGAGAAGACTCTTCTATTTTATGAAGTAGATCGTGGCTTACCTTTTCCACTTTGCAAAAAATATATGAGGAATCAGGCGATTGCAAAGCAGTATTTTCCCATGTATCATCTATATGCTTTATATTTGTCACTATTACATTATTAAATATATAAGCCGTGTTCATCATGCCAGTGGAAGCGTTCTTAACCATAGCTTCAACTTCTACACCTACTTTATTCAAGGACTGAGAACATTTTTCAGCGGTGTCTAAATCAGTATCGGTATTCACTAGATCACACGGACAAGTACTTGCAAATTTAGTTGTCTCTGGTATTTTAGATAATAATTTTTCAGCAGTATCTAAATCAGTATCGGTATTCACTAGATCACACGTACAAGTACTTGCAGATTGCTTTGGCTCTGGTATTTTAGATATATCTTGATCAACAACCATATCTTTGCTTTTCTGATTTAATTCGTTACATAAACCTTGACAATCTCGTAAATCCAGCAAGATATTCTTTGGTAAATCACAAAAATTGACATTGATGGACGAGACAAGAGGTAATCGCATCTCATTAATATTATTAACTTGTTCGGAACTTTTGTCATTAATCGTTATATTCACTCTGCGATCGCTAGGATAGGAACATGTAATAGTATTAAATTTTTTTGTAATTTTTATACTCCCAGCAGATATACAAGGTCGTAGTTCAGGTTTTTCCCTCAGACATTTACTGCATATAGGTTCTGATCTAGTATTTGTAGGTGGGTAAAATAAATTCGTTGTTTTATCTTTGTAATTTTGATCATTTTTGTCATCATTATTTGAATCTTGTCGGCCATTTTTGTTTTTTTCCATACTTTCTGCACTTTTAGTACTATAATCAAAACAAGAACATACTGAATTTAAGTCACTGTTTAAATTATTTGGACTGTTTGCCAGTTTAGTCTTTATAGGATTTCTTTTATCCGTTCTAACCGTAACTATTTTTCTTTTCTGTCGAACAGTACCATCTTCGTTCGGTAATCGTGATACTTTTATTATTTCTTTGTACTTACTTTCATAACTGCCAAGTTTTTGTTCAAGTTCAGAATTAATACTGAATATGCTATCACGAACAGAGAGTTTACTAAATTCTGTTGGTTGTTTATATATAGATTTGGTAGAAGAAGTAATGTCTTCCTTTTTAGTCTTCTTGCGTTTATTGCAAATACATTCGGAAACAATTTCTTCTAAAGTTTTCTTTAACCAAGTTAATAAAATTTTGCTGTCGCAAGGCAGAATGTCTTTCGGGATTTTTTTTATCTCCTCTGTATGTACCATGGTATCCTTTACTTTTTTACCAGAATCTAGATTATAGATTTGATCACATATTCCAGCTTGACATACCTCTTGTGTCGACACAAACAAAGGAGAGCATTTACAATAATTTTCTTCCATTATATTATCCCATGATACATTATAATATTGTGCATTTCCAACTTTTTTCTCAAGATCATTTTTTTTATATTCTTTACTTTCTTCAATTTCATTCAAGTCAATATTATGTTTTGCTTCTTTTACATTTTCATTTACCTTTTCCAATTTTTGTGCGTTTTCCTCGTTTCCTTTACTGTTGCTTAATTCAGTTAAGTTGTTGATTCGTTGCTCTTCGTTAGCAGTTTCTTTTTTAACGTCTATTTTAACCCTATTAAAGTCTTCTGACGATGAAGACGTTACGGAGGAAAGGTTTTCCTTAACATTTTGGTCAGTTTCTTCTTTAGCAGCCTCTTTCAAATCTTTACTTTGCTTTTTAATCTTTAACTCCTTAAACCGTTTCAATCTAAAATTATCTTCCCTTTCTATTTCTTCTAATTCAAATAAAATATACCGTATGCTCAGCATTACTCGTGGCATAACCGACTTTGAGAGAACATTCAACCTCCTGGAAAAAGAGTCACCACTAGCTTTTCTTTTTATTCTAATTTGCATATCAAGCCACCGATAAAATACCCTTTATAATTCACATTTAAACAAGTATCAGAATAATTACCAACGTAATAAAACGTACATAAAAAGGTACAATAGAAAAAATTAGATAGATAAATAAAAAATAGCGCAAAAGAAATTTAATATTAGCATACATTTAGCCTTACTTAATGTTTCGGACTGAACGAGAGCTTTCGATGTGATTTTTGACGAATCAAAATGTGAATAACGTAGTTATATCTTATAAAACAGATTTCTTTGATAGATGAAAGTTGGTATTCTTAGCAAGCAATATCATTACAGGCAATTAGCAATTCACAAGTAGTACTAGTTTTCATTAAAAAGCAGTCAATATAATTTAACTAAAAATAATTTCATCGTCTTTGTATTAATAATAAATTCATATACACATTATTTTACCGCGAAACAAAACAAGAAAAGGTATACGTTTTATATGGTCAAACCTTCTGGTATTTCAAATAACTATTGCAGTATTCAAAAATCAGGCTCATCAGCTGACTTTATATTTTTGCGACATAACATTTCTAGTTGTGAGCGGTTAAAAGTTTATGAAAATTACATTATAAAGGATTATCTGGCTTTATATTCAGGTAAACACGGATAGGATTATTTTTAGTTAAAAATAAAAAATATTTTTGCAACATAAAATAACTAGATAATCGTCTACAAGGCATTTATGGCATTCGCCTTGGACAAACTGCTAAAAAACGACTCACTTAGTAGACTGAATGAAATGTTTGTATTTTGTTTAACTTAATAATCATTTATAATAACAACTTAAACCTACTACCACATATAAATACATCAGTACTTTAGTATTTACTTTTTGCATTATTAATATATTAATTTATTACAACATTTTCATTTTAAGAAGACAATTTATTGTTTTATGAATAGCAGAAAAGTACAATATATAAAAATTATACTTATTCTTCCTCTATATCAATAGACAATTCGTCATCTCGATCAATATCAACAATATCTCCAACGGGATCGTGTATTTTCTCTGTAATTATTGTAGTTTCTATTTCCTCCCGCACGGTTCCATCACTGTTGAGATATCGTTTAATTTTTGAAGTCCTATAAACTCTGCTTTCAAAGTATCCAACAATACTCTCTGCTTTCATATCATCTTTCCCAATATCATCGTTCCCAATATTATCTTTAGTACTATCGTCTTTCCCTACGTAATTTATCCCAATATCATTATTTCCTACATCGTCTTTCCCAATATCATGAATATCAATATCATTTTCATCAATATTATTTTTCCCAATATCATCTTTCCCAAAATCATCTTTGCCGATTTCATCTTTTCCACTATCATTTATGCCAATAACATATTTGCCAATATTATCCTTTCCAATGTCCTCTCTAATACCTTCGTAATTTTGTTCAACGGTATCAGATCGGTTATTTTGGTTACAACTACATGTTTGACACTTTTCTTGACACAAACATGACTGGGTGGTTTTATTTTCTTCTGTAATGTTTTTCAAATTTTCACTCAATGTTATGCATGCATTTATAAATTTATTAATGTCTTTAGAAATACGATTTTTCGTAAATGACCTAGCCGCGTCTTTAGTTTGATCGATTTTTTGTAACAACTCACTTAATAAATGTCTATTTCGCTCGTTTTTGGATAGTGTATCCAGTGAAGTGCCCAAGGCAAAATATGTGGTTACTGGAAGTACTATAGCGCTGTTGTTACGAAATGCGTCACAATTGTCGAAAATGGTGATTGTTTGCTCAATTTTTGAAAAATATTTTACAAATGTAATATAAGTTCCTAGAATATCACAATCTTGCTCATTCAAAGCACTGCTTTCGTAACTTCGAAATATCTTGTTAGACATAATATCTGTCATATGGAGATTGAGATGGTCAATTTCCTTTGATAAGTTAATTTCAAAATATGAATTCTCTAGAGATATTTTATTACATAGATTTAAACCACAATATATAATCTGATTCTCTTTTTCATAATCATGTGTTATCCTTAAAAATCGACGATCATCCAAGTCAATTCTGGAGAAGTAACTTTGTATTAAAAGTACAAATTTGAAAATATTATATTGAAAAAAATTTTTGTGGTTATTTAATACTTTGTTAAATTTTATAAAGTATGTATGTAATATGATCATAGTGAAAGTTTGGAGCAATTTATTTTCTATAGAATATTCATTAATTGACATTTTTTCCATTGCACAAAAAATAAAATTCGATATTTCTTTCTTCGTCTTTTCATTTGCATTCATAAGACAAATTGAATAGATATCCAGATTATCAATTAGAGTAAAGTATTGTTTTATATCCCATGTAAATTTTATACATCTGTGACTTTTGAAAAACTTTCTTTTTAAATTATTATCTAACAATATTTTTAAACTGTTACAAGTACTTTCTTTTTCATAAAATAAAGGAAAAATAAATGAATTACATGCCATCCGGGTGATAAATATGTCGATATTTTTCCTGTGCCTGCGGACAATCACTAAACTTATTGTGGTAAAGGTAAAAAGGCACCTAATGCTTCCTATACTTCTAAGGACTACGCGAAAAAATATTTTAAAACAATAACAATAAATTTACATCAGCTTATTTTGGTCATTGCATTATTAACAATGTATACTAAGCAAACGATATAACATCCCTTATAATTTAAAAGTTGCATTGGAACCTTCTAACTATTTAGATTGTATCACGATGAATTATTAAAGAAGTGTGAACTCTTCATATAGTAAATAATAACAATAATAATCTTAACACACAAATTTTTGCTATGCATTTTAGGGGCCGGTAATCGTTATTCGGAAAGAGAATCGATTGATTTTGTTTTTGGTTCAGATTGTGTATCGGTTACTAAAACTTAATTAGTAATATCTTCCTTTATAATATTTTTTCGGCCAATTCATACTTTTCTTCGAGTTCTTCAAAGTCTTGAACTTTAAATACTTTGCTGGGAATTCCTTTACAAATACGGCAATTTGTGTAAAAATATTTAGATTTTAAATATTCTATATCGAAATCCATACTTGCTTCAGGTAAATCGTTCTTTAACAAATGGTCACAAAGCACAGTACGTAATTTTCTTTCTGATGACTGCCCTTTTAATTGCTGGGTACGAATATTGTAATCTTTAACTTTTATCATTTGTATTCTTGCTTCATGCGATGGTGTGGATTTCGAAGACGACGTGGACGGTTCATATGTCATTTTATCATTTCCAAAATTATTTGAGTCAGTTGAGATATCCGAAATATTTGATCCTACATTCTCAATAACAGTATTCTTAATTTCCTTTTTTATTTTTATAGTTTTCTTCACTTCTCTATAAGTGCCATCTTTATTTCGGCTTCTTACTATTTTGGTAATTTCTTTAATTTCTATTTCAACTGGACCCAAAGTTATTTCCTTTTCAACAGCGGGAGGCAAAGCTATTTGTGTATTTGTTACATCCGCATTATTTTCTCTAGCTATTATATCAATATCTGTTTTAGCATTATCTTCAAAATCTGATTGACTTAAATGTGTTTCTGGTTTTACACTCTCATACAATTTACTTTTAAGCTCTTCGCCTAAGTTTAAAAATTCTTTGATGTCAGACTCCGAAAACTTTTTGTCGTCTATACTATTCACTAAGTCTAGTATTTCAACAACATGGTCATTCATAACAGTCAACGTTGGTTTCTTTTTATCGTCATCACAAATTAATGAACACTCATCTTCGTTACATTTTGATCCTTCGCCATCACGATGTCCTTCTTTTGCCTTCACTTCTAAAATCATTTTACGTCTATAAAATTCGTCTCTGGCCAGTTCTTCTAGAGCGTCAATAATGTACCAGCAGGTCGCCTTACATTTTGGTACAACCACTTTTCCTAAAACGTTCATTTTCCTGCGGCAAATAACTTAATTTGAAGACAATATATTCCATCTTGAGACAACTACCAATTTTCTCCCTTCACAAGGACTGCACGGGCTATAGTGTATTGTCAATAACAATGATTCTTTTCCATTAATTTTCATTAAAAAAACTTCAATCAATACTGCAGAGTTTGGTATTTGCACATTTTAATACAGGAACATACTGATTATTACGAGTACAGCAGTAAAAAACAAAATAATTGCTAACTTTTGCACATTAAACAAATAAACCATTTACATAGTGACAAAACAACATATAATTATATTATTAATATGAAATTCCTATTAATTTCATATTATCGTATTGCAAAGAATATTCAAACTTTGAAAAATTCCATTAAAATAATATAATTATATGTTGTTTTGTCAGTATGTAAATAGTTTATTTGCTTAATGTGCAAAAGTGATTTATTATACATTCAAAAAATTAAAGAAATATAAAAAAACACATTACAATTACAATTTTTTTTTATGGAACAAGGTGGCAAACGTGCAAGCCGTTCACTTGGTATTAAGTGACCCATAGGCATCCATCCGCAACAAGTAATGAGTTGCAGATGGGTTGCCTACCTTAAATGGATAGAGGAGGAGATAAACAGGACAAAGGTTATTTCCTTTTCCAATCCATCCGCTCCTCGTCCATTTCTCTTCCCTTTCCCATCTTATCCTCATTAGGAAAGAATGGAAAAGAGAAGAGGACTAAAATTGGACCTTCGGCACCTCACTCCTCCGACGAAACGCAGAATACTTCTACTTCACGCCTGTCTTCTGTGAGGTCGCGGTATTTCACCGATCGAGCCGGCCCATTCATGCAACTGATG
>DWTW01000373.1:0-17048 GCA_018246275.1 Papilio slateri
CAGCAAGCAAGCAGCTGACCATAGCGCACGCCCGGTGTGACTTTGTACAAGCGTCACTTTATATCTGATGGTTTGTTGTACTTCTATAAAAAAATATTTTTCGATGAAGTTTTAAATTTAAAACTTGCAATTGTTTTCTGTTTTGTCATATAAGTAAAAAATCTATTTAATTACAATTTCAAACAACTCAGTTTTTAGAATCTGTTATCAAATTTCGAAAATCAATTTAATGTTAACAAATAAAAGTATAAAACTGTAATTACCATAATTATAATTCTCAAACGATACAAAAGATATGACTAAGTATTAAAAGTTTATAAAGAGAAATATTTAAATAATAATATCGTCGAAAGGACGCTTGTACAAAGTTTGACGTTTAGATGCGCAACGTGGAGGAGTAGCGTGGGCGCGCACCGGCTTCGCTGGCGTTGCCCTCTAGCGGACATATTGTGAATTATCGATTCTCCGCGCGCCGCTACCCGCCATTGGCTCGGCTCAGTAATTGGTTTATGTAGCTCGTTCGTAACATGAATTCAAATTTAGCGCGCGCTGGGGCTCTCGAATGAACAGAGCCGAGTGTTTGTACAGGGGAAATTACCCGTTTCGGATAATAAAATCTAGTAAAATACTATTCAAACTTGGTTTTACTTCGAGTCCGATGTTCGACACGAATAAATTTACTTTGCGACCGGATGACTATACGTATATAATTTCGAAATAAATTGTCCTTTTGCCATATAACACATGTTACACATAATCAAATAATCAATTGAATTATCTAAGTTATTAAGAATAGAAGAATTTTTGAGAATATTATTTGCATCGAATTTCTGATATAGCGCTGCTCTACCACCAATAATTTCGTCTCAGGTAATATATATATCTATATATGCCTTGGTAATGTTATGTTGTGACAATATAACATTTTATACACCTTTACTTTTAAAATCAAAATTCGGCAATTAATTTTGACTTGGCGTTATTTTTGTATACAAAAATTCACATATGTTATTGTTATACATATCTATTTGATTATTGTGAATATAAGCCTACAACGTTATCTCTGATGAAATGACAATAGACAAGGGAATCGACCTGACTCCAATTCATCCAGCAATTGATACAAATGAATATAGCCAGTGACGGATCCAGGATTGTCATGGGGGGGGGGGGATCTTGTCGGGTCAGCTAGTGTTAAATATTATGGAAGTTATTACACACGGAATCAGATTATATTTTTTTTAGCAAAGAAAGTAAGAAACGAATGCGTGCGACGCAACAGATAGTACATAATATAATTAATAACGAGGAATATACCTAAGAAGATTATTAATACATAATATGGGCAAAATTACTATTAGGCTGCATTGTTTCTAAAGCAATATTATGATTTGTTTGTAGAGCTACTTTCTGACGGTCCTAAATTTGGCGGGCGGTAGCGGGTACTGATATTTATGTACGTTAATAAGGAGCCGTGGTGTAGACGAAGCCTACCTTAGTCTTTCACGTTCATATATTTCTATAAAAATTGCTTCGTTGTGTAAGGATTTTTTTATTGAAATTATTTTGTAGAATCGAATAATTAATTGAAAAAAAAAACTTTGATGCTAACATTGAAATAGATTTTTATTAAAAACAATTATACATATTTTAAATATTAAATGCTCTCATTCTGATATTTAAATAAAATAATTATGGGAATTAGACTAATTACTAATTTTATCGTGTTTATTTTTAACATTTATGTTTCCGACGTTACGAGTAGTTTACAGCACTCATGGTTACGGGGGGACGGTGTTTGACGTCCCAATGTCTTACAAATACTGTCTTTTTCAATTATTAATTTTGCTCCGATCTATGCAGTATAAGCTCAGAGTATCTAACATCTTTGGTCGCCAGTCAAGACCTAAAGCTGAACTAACGAGCATGTTATTTATACAAGGGATTTCTGTTTGTTACATTCTTAGAGCTTTGTTTGTGTCTGCTTTATGTGGAATGTTCATTTAAAAGTGAGTAGGCAAACAGTTTTAGTTTTCAGCTGCAGACTACTACTTCATATCCCTTCTTGTATTTATTTTTCGTCCACTTTTTTCTTGCTGCTCTTACCCACTAAGTGAAAAAAGACTGGTGAAGCATCCATCACTCTTCTGATTCTTGCGGGTGTAGCGGTGGTCACATATCAGCATTTAACCGTTTGCTTCTTTTATTACAAAACGAAAAAAATACTATTATTAATAATCTGTTACCATTTGCGGGTCTCGTGTTCCTGAAGCGGTAAATGCATAGATATTGTCTAAAGAAATATATCTTAGTGCAGAAAATAAAGAAATAACTACTTCTTAACCCTGGTTTCTTCTCTAAATCTTTCAACTTTTTGCCTGAGATAAGGGTAATGTTAATCGCGTTTATGTATGTACAGATATATGTGTATTTATGTATCTCCGTTCTGTTGTGACCTCCTGTAGCCTAAACGTCTCGACGTATTGATGATTGCGGGCACCAGTACTGACGCGGTTTTATGGTCAGTTTGGTAACTAGACAGGGGTTCGGCCGCTCACCTTAAATTAGGAATGTGCACCAAGTTTACTCCATGCAGTAGGTGATTACAATCGGCGCACGGCGTTTTATAATCATGCTCTATAGGCTTCTATTCTACTTTAGTTCTTTACTACAATATTAGTAATATTTCGAATTAATATGTTTGCTTAATGATGTACCTAACGATCAATTTTGTAAATAATTATCTATATCCTTAAAACATATAAAAATTCAGACTACACATTCACAATTGTTAAATAAATACCCATTTCATACGTATGTCTTCACGCAAAATGTAAGTGCAAATGTAAAATTTTAGTTTATGGTGCGTTACGTTATACGTATTACGTTACGTTATAACAGATTAAAAATTAAAAAAAATATTTTCTTCTCGCTTAATGCGAAAACTTTAAGTAATCATGTTATGACGTTTATTCAGAAAGTTGTTATGATGACCTATTGACGAACTGTGTACCGACACCTGGTCCGGTATTCTCTTTTCAAATTATTTTCGCAGTGGATTTACGAAACGAAACACCGCCTAAAAGAAAATCAGCGGCCCGCGACTTTTGATCCTATTCTAATTCTAAAACATTAACGGACACGGAGCTGAAAATATTTTTCATTTTAATACCGAGTTGTTGATAAACTTTTGAATTTTTCTTATAAATAATAAATACATATAAAATAGATCAATATTAGATTTACTTAAATAACTGTAGTTATTTAAGTAAATCTTTTAAATTGATTTTTTCGTAATCATGATGATATACATACGAATATAAATGAAAATAATGAATAATATTTTTCCATGGTGTACAGTCAGTACCCGTCTCTTCATCTTTTTTAACTTTATTGCTAGAGTATACGCCAGATTTAATACCAAACTGACCAGTACCAATAGATACGTGGACCGGTACCTAGCATAAGACAGCAATGACACTCACATCACTTACTTCAATCGAAATATATTTGCAAAGCTATAAATGATATGAAAAAGAAACAAAGTAACGCCCATTTAATCATATTTTTAATAGAGCTTTTATAATTTAAGCTAAAATTATAAACGCATTTGGGATTAAATAACTCCACGAGATATATCCCTCGTGGGTTCGATTATATTTTGTGCCATTTGAAATAACACTATTTTAACAGCCTTACTGCGTGATAACCATTGTGTTTTATCCTTTTAATTTAAATAAATATAACTATTCTACATTTATTATTTTGACTTTAGGCTATGCAAGCAAAAAGTATACATACCTACGAATGTTAAAGTAAAGAAAAACAGTGTCAAAAATAAAAATTTATATACGTGTTTCTTAGGTTCGGATTGAAACAAAAATATTTTTGGATCTGACGACCCAAATTTAAGGAAGGTTAAAACATCACACATTGATTGGGTTAGGACGCGAGCATAAATATATAATAACTTTAAGGGTGAAGTACGCGCGCGGGGGGCGATGAGACGCGTAGATCGAGACATTTGACATTTGTCAATAGAGGGCGCTACACTTAATTATAAATCGTCTTTTGTTGTATAAGTTGCCATATTTGCATGTTTTATTTAATGGACCTAACATTTTTATTAGTTCGGATTTCTGACAAGAAATAGAGGGATAGAAAATATAACCTAATATCAGTTGCCATGATAATGTTATATAATTATTTTTTGACCATAACAATTCTTTACGTGTTATTTATATACGTTAGGAAGATTAAAATTAATGCGGGCGAAGCCGTGGGCTACAGCCAGTATAATTATATAATCTTAAACACCCTATTGACGGTGTTGCAGGACTGCAATCGCTTATTATTTTTAAAGACACCATCATCGCACTTTCAAACGATCAAGAAATATTTTGTAACCAAGGCCACAAGAGTCATTACAGATGACCTATACAGGATGTTAAATAAATTATTAGCAACGAAAATTTTGCTGTTTCGCCACATTATGTTCTGAGCAACTAATTAGACATCGTTAATATCTGAGGTGCAGTATTTTCAAAATTATTCCTGTTCACCGAACTACGACGACACGAACTTTTTTTATAATAATTGTGTAAGGACAAGGACATACCTACGAACATTTCATCAATGCTTTTAGTATGTATTGGTAGTATTCCACTCATATTTACCATAGTACTAAATAGTACTTCAGAAAACCAATCATTTAAATTTTAAATTACATTATTCACTGTTTAACGGTTTTAAAACATCCTGTTTTGGCTGTAATCTATTGATAATTAGGTTCAAGCCGCGACAATGGCTGTCGGCGGTGCAACTTCTGGCCGACACGCATTTAGATGCCGACCGGGTCATCAGCCGCTTTTTAAAAGCCGATGACAGTTATAATTGTGGATTACTAAACATTTCAAAAGAAGCTGTCGTCGTAGATATGATTAATATTGAAAGAGAACAAATTCAAGGCGAAGTTGCCAGTTCACTTTAGGATAATGGAGGTATAGTTGGTAGAGATAATGATCGATTGAATTGCATCTTTAGAAGGTGTGTTTTGATTGCAGTGCGTAACAAATGATAGGGTTGAATACGATAAAGAAAAAACTTATTTTGCTTAGTTAATAATTATACCAAGGAATTTACTTCAACCTCCTTCGTTTTTCCTTTTTGAATCGCCAACTGAGTATAATTTATTATAGGATTTTATTTCATATTACAAAAGGAACTTTAATCTAACTGACAAATCGTTATAAGTTATAGATATGGAACATCTCAAAAAAAATTGTCTATATGTCAAGGTACAGACTTTTTTCGCCCTTTTTAACACGCTTTTATTATTTTCACCTGTATTTTTGCTTGTTTGTATGTTTGTTTGTTAGTATGTAACTGCCTCCTTTGAGCTCAATTTTTCCATTATTTTTGTATTACATTCTATTCAGCCAGATGTACATAAGATCATAAACAATTATATACTTCTTGTAATTAAACGATCTGTTTTTTAATTTTCGATCGTCTCAAGCGCTGTCATCACGATGTTTTGCAGTTTATTAATTAACTTTTCAAAGGAGGTTAATAGGTTCATCGTTGCGATAATACATATTGCACATTGATCTTTATGAGAATAATACAACTTTATGGTGTTAATAAGGAAGGCGTTAGGCTCGAGCGGTTATAGATATACGAAATATTAATGCAGTTGGGCAATGCGTGCAGCTGCCATCTTACCGTGTTGAAACATCACCGTTCTCTTATTGAGAAACCTTATTGGTGATAATTAGACCTACGTTCAAAGGCGTCACGATGAAAAGTAAATGCACGAAGCGAGTACCTACGTCGCATATCTTCCGTGTAATGTAATATTGAGATATTATGTGTGTCAAGCGAGTATCGTAATCCTAGAGTGTGACTCTAGAATACTGTGAGTATTCTAGAGATTTCTTACTGTATCATCGATGTTATTTTATGGTTAGTTTTTACCAGATGTCAAATGATCGCCTCCAACCATAGCTTAGTGGTAAAAATTGCATCGCTCTCTGTTGTGTAAAGAAGATATTTTAAGACTACTTCTGTAATTAATTTATAGCGCCATCAATGTTCTATATGTAAGCGAAATCTGTTACTGCCCTAAGACGATGAAGGAATATATAGAGGCAAAATGTAGGGAACATATAGATGCAACACTTACCGCAGTGTCTGAAGACAAAAGTCTTCGACCAGTGTGTGTTGCCAGTGATGACATATGGCACTGAGACGTGGCCCCTCATTGTGGGCTCCATTAGACGTTACTCAAAGGGCAATGGAGAGGGCAATGCTCGGAGTTTCTCTGCGAGATCGCATCAGAAATGATGTGATCCGGAGGAGAACCAAAGCAACCGACATTGCCTGAAGAGTTGCAAACCTTAAGTGGCAATGGGCTGAACACATTGCTCGCAGAACTGATGGCCGATGGGGCCGCAAAGTTCTAGAATGGCGGCCCCGTACAGGTCGACACAGCGTAGGTAGGCCTCCCACAAGATGGACCGATGATCTGGTCAAGGTTGCGGGAGTCCACTGGATGAGGGCGGCAGGGGACCGATCTCTGTGGCGATCAATGGGGGAGGCCTACTTCCAGCAGTGGACGAATTTTGGCTGAAGAGAGAGAGAGAGAAAATGTAGGCTAGAAAATTGAGTATGACAAGAAATCGTGAGGAGTTCGAACCCCCAGTTCACTTGTAGATTTTAGTTACAGTCACTGTTAAGATTTAATTTTTCTAAATATCTGATACAAACAAATCATTTCCCAAATGTTCGTGCGATTTCAAAGGACCGGCTTACAGCCATATCACATTTGTAGCTAGGAGAAAAGATGACGACGGTTGTAATATTCGTCCCGTTAAGTTTGAATAGGTATGAGAGGTTTTATTATCATGATAGGATACCTGACACAAAAACGACTTGAATTGACAAAAAGTTGATTACATTTGTACACGCCTCGTGCACGGAAGCGGGCGTAATTATAAATCATGTTGGATTGCCATCGTACAGATACTTTTCACCGCGTGTAATGCTTGTCAATTAGCTGTTAATACGTATTACGAGATCTATTGTATATGTATGTAGACACAAATGTAATTAATTGTTTTTAATTAAATGCCTGGAATTTAATTAATTATTAAATATTGTAATTAAATGCCTGGAAGCCCCACCATTTTTCTATTATATTTATTACAGTTATATTATTGTATTATGTTTTGCTTTTTTCCCTATTTATCTATCTTCAGTCATTCTGCTACCCGACGCTGTGCAAAGATATCCCTAGAGATTATTACAAGCAAGACCTTTGGCATACTGACTCATCTGATGTCCTGCCAACCTGAACAATTCCATTTCGTCTTTGTTATAACGTTTTGTGTAGATCGAAAGGCAATGCCTTGAAGTAGAGGTGGGAAGGTTGTTATTGTTCAACATTTTAGATGATAAATTTTCCATTTTTACCCGACTGACCCAGAAGGAGTATGTTTGTATGTCCGTTCCATCGTGACCTCCTGTAGTCTAAACGACTTGACCGATTTTGAAGAGTCTTATGTCATTCGATTTGTAGTCATCCCCGAAGTGTGGGTATTTTGTTTTAATTTAAGTTATTTGTTTAATATAGGCTTAAGTATTAAATGTCTTTCATCGTCGTGGCGTCTTTACCGTTCTATTTATTCATTATTGATGTAGGCTTAGGGATCATGTAAACTTATTTGAACATTTTTGAAATAACTTATATTTTTCGATAGTATTTTTAAGATTTTATCATGTCTTCTTCAATCGATGGTACAGTAAATTTTATAAATATTAAGTATTTATGTTAACTTCTTAGAGTAATAAACTATTTTGCTATATCATATAAAATGTTATTTTTTGTCTGTTCTTTATTTCGCGATTAGTAACAGTTTTCCCCCTTCATTTTATCATTGCGGAATTGTTAGCACGCGGGCGTGTGAAAGAATCCACGACAAGTCAAATTACACCTTACAGATAGTATCACCGCATTGTGAGCCCCGTGCCGTGGCAATAACAGCCCTGTTTCTGACTATTATTAGGTTTTGCTTGTGAACTCTCTTTATTTTACGTGTTGCGTAGTGTATTATATTATTTAGATGTAGGTAGATAGCAACAAAGTTCATCTTAAATTGGCATTTGTCATTATTGCATTTTACAGATTAAAAAAAATGATATAGCAATGGTGGCTTACTTGCGCAACTCATTTTAGATTTAATTACGTGTTAATCTTTTTTGCAATGAGTGTTCAATATACAGTCGGGGTACGAAAACCTTCGATAGTTTTCAAATTAATTCCTTCAACAAGTCCATAACACTTAGTACCTTTTGAAACTAAAGCACTAAGACATCTGCATATAAAATTATACTCAAAAGGTATGGCAACAAGAGTCAATATAGTAAACACGTTTTTAGGCTTAGTCAATACGAAATTCGAATCAAATATCATCTATTTAATTGTCAGTTTGTGTCATTGTTCCTGGTGCAAGCAAATGTCAACTTTAAGGTGACCTTTTTTTACCCCGACTGTACATATCCTCTCTCTCTCTCTCTCTAGCGTAAATGTTAGGTCACACATAGCAGTATTTAAACGTACTCACTATAAATTGGCTTGCAATACAAAAAAACAGTGTGGATTTCCGGGAGAAGAGTGAATAGTTATTTACTAAAACACAACAGAAGTTCATAATTGAACAAAATATAAATAAAACTATAAAATCAATTTGGAAGAACTTTAATCATTGTTATTATTCCATCGAAACAAACACATTATCTAGATAAATATTTGATTATGATAAATGATGGCAAGTTATTCATAACAACCATTTCCTAAATCTAACACAGAGGTATCTTTTATTAGAAATTATTAAAGACGTTCTCTAAACGGTGGAAAATGCGAAAATACCAAAAACGAACTCCTTCCACATGATTTACTTTGCTTCAAAAGCTACTGTGTTTTTACATTACATGGCTCTATTCTTAAGACCTACATGTAAAACATTTCAAGCGAATTGCATTGTTTTTTTTTAATTTGTTCCCGTTTTAGTCAAGTCCAAATTAAATTAATCTTAGTCATCATTATATTTACTTTCATCTTCTTTCCTTTAACTTAAACCTCTTTAAGTTCTAGATATTCAGTATTTATATTATACTTATATCTTAATGTGTGATTTCTATTTGTGACTTTATTTCTAAAGTTTTATCTTGCTACGGTTTAATGAGAGGTTTAAAAACCATCTGTACGCAGTCCCACTTTTCGCATTCTCCACCGTGACTACGGACTAATCTAAATGTGTTATATTTGTCAAAAGTCCTTATAATCAATTCACATATTGGCTGGGCCTATACAAATTTCGACTACTTTAAGGAATATTATATGTACAGTTTAGACCATTTCTATTAATATCTAGTGACGATAACTTAAACAGAAGATTTACGTTTAGATATTTAACTTACTTATACATTATCTGTTTTTCAAAATTTAGATTTTCTTTCATTGCATGCCATGCAACCGTTTAAAGAAATCTATAATCTCTATTTAACCATGCCTAAAGGAAATAAACGTATCGTAATCAATGAAATAAATCTTTTTGAAATCTATACGTTTAATCAGAGATACAAAACAAAGACTAGATAAAGTATCACAAAAAAATTGACAACCAAAAAATATTACAATAATTTTACAACTTACAAATTAAGATGTATTCAAGATCAATTTTACTATTATCAGATAATGGGGTGTGATAAAAATGATTTGACTTTTGAGTTTCCAGTAACAGCTCAGTGAGATCACTTATAAATGAGTGGTTTAATGCCTATACATTACACGATACACTTACAAAAACTAGACAATCACATTTCTAAACATTTATCTAGAAGTCTAAATAAATCTATTTTATCATTAATTTTGTCGTACAGATTAAATATGACAATCTAGAGAAACAAATTGTTCTACATTATTAAACATCAAACACATACATAACCTCAAAGCTTGGGATAGCGAAAACATTTATAGATTTTGCTAAAAATGTATCTATATATCTTCAAAATAGTTCAAGAAGTTTGGTAAGGTATGTGTCAAACTACAATTGTATATTTCCGGACGCGACAGACATTCTTACTTAATTTTATAAAAAACAACTAAAATAAACTTGATTAATTGTCAGTTATTTATTTTGATATTTTAGTGGACTTTTCTATTCAACAAGTCAAACTTAAATAATCCCATAGTTAAATAATATATCAAATATCCATAGAGGTGTAAAAAAAACAAAGTTTGAAAGTTAAACTCAAATATAACAGTACGTGTTAAACGTTTCTACTTCAATGTACATCAAACTTTCTAAACTCAGATTATACATATAAATGATATGGAAATCTAAATACGTATAGTCTCCTTATATTATGAAGCCAAGTATGTTCATGTAAGGCTTTGTGTGAATATTTTTTTTAAAG
This sequence comes from Papilio slateri, assembly GCA_018246275.1. Taxonomy (NCBI): domain Eukaryota; kingdom Metazoa; phylum Arthropoda; class Insecta; order Lepidoptera; family Papilionidae; genus Papilio; species Papilio slateri. Next base: position 10,480 of record DWTW01000373.1, read on the forward strand.
AATTTATTCGCTCAGGAGAGCTGTCCCCAATAATGTCACCAAATAAATTCTACATTTGACTACTCACGTTTTGTGAGATTTTTTTTCAATATTTTGATTCTATTTTGTTTACGAACTCTGAGAGCTCCAAAGTATTCCATAGTCAACGTTTATTTACGTTACGTTCTAACGGAAATTATATTCCAAATTACCTAGGAAATAGTAGGTCGAACTTAATATAATACTATTTTAGGCTAATCAGCACTATTAAATAGTATTAAAGTTCGTACTTAGAGAGTATTGTAACTACAAGAAAGATACAATTCTTAGGAGACATTTATATGAGTTGAATAAAATGAATGGAATCTTTCGGAGCTGACAGACATCGCCATATAAAATCCGACTTTAAATTTTGCATTTAAATGATTAAAGAAAGTCGATATGCTTATTTATCTCTCTCGTTTCTACTAAAATTATCATCATATTTTAAATATACAACATCCACACTCTACCCATTAATATTCGATGTGATTTGGAAAACAGTTTTATAAACACCTAATAATTAAGTGTCGTCAGTTTAAATTCAGTCTCGTTTTGGCACTCGCATCTCAGAATACTGTTAGGGTTTTTTACATTTATATTTTTAAATTAAAAAAGAACCATCACGACTTCTAATTCAATTAATTTTTGCCGAACTTCTCTTTTGTGATAGGATATTTGTCTTACACTAAGCACAAATGTTGAACAAAACATTTTCGTACGAAAGATTCCGAAAAATGTCTTCTACATTTCATAATATCCATACACGTCCACTGGGAAACAAACCCAACATCTGATAAGTATATAATTTCATTTTCAGAGAACATACTGCTCATAACTGGACATTAAAATGTACTAGATCATAACCAGATCTCGGATTTAGGTCGGGCCGGAGACTGGAAGTTTCAAAACGAGAGTATAGAGAACTACATTGCACAATTCAAGTCTGCAATAATCTACAAATCTAAATTGCGTCTCAGTAACTAGAGCAAAACAGGCATCCATGAATGGTCAAACATAATCCAGGGGAATCGCACTAGAGGCTGCAAATGTTATTGGACAATCGTAATATCTTTCTCGGCCATTTCAAAATTTGTGTCATAAAATTTTATGACATTTTTAGTTTTAGTAAAAGGTATTAATCAACACTTGTTAATTTGATCACACGCAACACCATCTTTGTCAATAGCAAAATTCGTAAATTTTACTTTTGTTGCAATAACATTTTCAAGAGAGACAATGTTTCTGCAGTACGCTATTAATTTCATTACGTTAAATGTTCGACATTTAAAGTTATTTTAGTAACAAAAGAGCATTTTAACAATGTTAAATTCTGTAAACGTGAAAGATTTAATTTAACATTATTGTGATTATAACCTGGTTATAGTTTAATATGTTTCAGAAATCATAAACGAGTTTTATGATAAGAGTTATAAACTTCGTTTACATTGAAATATTCTGAACTAAGTACAGAAAGGGTCCCAAAACTTGTATTTTAAGTGAGTACAGAGGAAAACCTGAGTCTATGTCTATATAGTTGGACCAGCGAAGGTATATTATTTGCGTGGGGGTACGCCGCTAGAGCCGGGACGGGCTCAGCTGTGCGGTCACGCGCGGCCTAGCATGGCTGCCACGTCGCCCGCCGACTGGGAGTGGAGCAGCGCGGTGCGCGTAGGTCGAGGCGGCGCCAGCCGAGGCAGCGCCAGCACGCCTGTCGTGTTCGTGCCCAGCGCGCAGCCTGTCACGAACTCGTGACGTGTCGCCTCTGTTGGGGTGATGCGGCGCTTCGGATCCCATCTGCAAAGATGTTGACAGCTGTTAGTTGGTTTCATCAATCTATCTTTCTATTTCCACAAGTCCACAGTTGAACATTTCCTGGAGCCTGCATTGCTACGCGACCTAAAGTATTGTGCTCTAAAACAAATAGACATATACGGATTTACATAAATAAATAGACATAAAGAGTAATAAATAAATTTGAATCATTTATTGAATTCGTTATTGTAACCTTCGCCTAGTTGCAAAATGCGCAGATGCAACTAAATCGATATAACTTGCAAATGATATACAGATGTCTTAACAATAGAGGCTTCTAATAAAACTTACATAACTTTTGCATCACTCGGACGCGGTGTGATGTGGAACACCGATACATCTCAGATGTTACCGCTTGGAAAATTCTGATAATTGTGTATCGTACATTACATGTCTCAAAAAATTTGTGTCTCAATATTATTATTAAAAAAAAACCTACAGTATTTTAAAAAAGTATTTAAGGTACGGGTAAAATAGATCCTAAAAGTGACAGAAGCGTACCCTATCCACTTATATCGAACAAAACCCCGAAAACAATTTACCTATGAGCTTAATTAATTAATTAAGCATTCACACCATTAACCAGAGGAATAGGATATAGATAGCATAGAAATAAAGCTAGGCATAATAATGGATGGTAAGTGGTACATTTCATAACAATTCGTAAACAATATTATCTACAACAATACCAAATACTTACTAAGAAATCAATCAGATCGACATATTTGTCAGAAGATTACAGCACGTACTGTTCGGCAATATCTACAAGGCTTAAGAATTGCCGACAAAATACAACATAATCCTATAAATTATATTAACCCATTTATTTTTTGCTATCTGTCACATAAGCCACGTTATGTATGAACTCTGTAAATAGAATTAACGTCCAACCGGTGCGTTACAGACCTCGGAAGTTTGAGAGTAGTCAGTTATTTCCGACGCATGCTAAACGTAAGGAAATTTCTAGAATTACTTTTTAAGGATTGGAGTGGAGTCACATCGACCTTATTGGCGTAATGTAAGTAGATTATGCAATAGGAAAACTGCAGTAGCTTAGGGATCCGCTTGAGGAGAGTGGGCTATCTTGGGAACATTAACCGTAGCTTGAAACATGATCTGACAGTTAATAATGAAGAAAAGATACCAAAGCTTCGATTTTGCTATTTTAATGTTCTAATTATAGGGTCACGATGGCTTACCACTTGGCAATTATGAAACTATTATGACACTATTATCTCAGCAGAATTGGGGGGAAGTAAGGAGAAGTCCGAAAGAAGACGAACGTAGAAGTATCGGGGGTCCAAGATCGAGATTATGATCGTGAACCTTAAATCGAAGATGGCACACAAGAAGAAGTCGTAGTTTAATTCCTAGCTGAATGCGTCTTGGTTTCCACACACCGGACATAATGCCTAGCTCAATTTAATAACTAATTAATAAGTAAAATTTAATATAAAGCTCGTTAAAAATAATATACTACAATTATTTTCTCTGTTCGTCTTAATTTAATTTAAAAAAGAACACAGGTAGGTATTTTAATTTATACGCGAGTTACATTCGCAGTTGTAATGAAAATGATAATAAGAATCATTTATTCTTGACTACAGTCTTCCCTAATGGCACCGAATCGTGAAAGATTGATAGGTGGTAGTCCAACATGAGCCTTTTTACTCTTCTCTCGATTAGCTTAGATGAGCAAATTTCAAAGTTGGTGTTGCAGTTAACATCAGTAACGACACTAAAAAGTTGACGTTAGTATATTATGTCACACAAGGCAATGCAAATGTTGTGATAAGATTTTCTATTGTATATTTGTAACACCTTCGAGACAGATAACATGAAATAACGCAATAATATTGCATTTCAATTTGCATATGCAATTGTTTGACCTATAGAAATGTGGTAATGTATCTTCATGATTCATATACACTAAATAGAATCCGTCTGTCGGTTACACAATCGAAATGCAGTTGCCAGGTCTAAGACACTTTCGAATTCTGCAGGCGCTTCGGCCGCTGACCATTGCCTAGCAACATCTGGATCAAGGCGACCCTATCACTTCAAGCTACAATCCAATTTAGATTTATTGTAGGTTACTTGCTTAAGCCTTGCTATGGGCCTAGACTTTAAACCCAAGTCTCGTTTTACAACTGATCTTTTTCAATATTTATAAAAAAACAGTGACTATTACGTTTATTGTAATAATATACAATATGTATTCATATCTTATTTTAAAAATAAGTTTTTATTGATACTAAAATGTGCAGGAACAAACCAACAACTGGCGCATTTCCGCACGTTTCTCATCTACATTCCTTTAATATAACACACCCTTACACAAGCAGTTGATCTCACTACACTAGAAGTTGTTATTACCGCACGGCGACATTCCTCGGGCAACTTTCGAACGCCTGTTCCTGGTTCCCTTGACTGCGGTGTTTCGTTGCATCGCGGTACTATACGTAACTTCATTTAATAAACAGAAAACTGCCTCAAGCAGGAAAATATATATTGAATGTCAAAAAGTAGATACATGTTCTTGTTTGCTACATCTTGGTCTATTTGGACTCGAAGTTATCTTGGACTTTCTGCTGTATAAGTTACAGGAAGTTTTTACGAACGTATGTACACTCTTTATATAAATTAACGATAACTATCATAAACTATCTTAAATTTACTTCAAATAGTTCAAAGGAATGAAAGGAACATATTATGTATAATATTATAAAATCTTCAAATCTTGTCAATAGTATAGGGTCTCCTTAGTCTACTTAGGCAAACTATTTTATCATGTAAATAACTATAGCCTGATTAATTTTAAGAAGTCAAATGTTACAGGAAGTAACAGAGACAAATCATTGCGTTTGGTGCAATTTTATGTGTTTATATGGGATAAGATGTTTCTAAAGGTAACATTTATGGAACTCTTTTTTTTATTATTGTATGCTGTTTATCGCGTTACCTAAAATTTTTCCCAAACGTTACTATGTCAGCGGCACACCACTGTTGTTTCATTTCACCTACATATGCTAAATTTTATATCGCTCTTTCTTTCCATCACCAAATATCTCACCAAATATGGTGACGTATTTGGTAACTTATTATCACTGACAATCACACAATTGATGATAAATCCTTTAATTTTGAAATGACCAGACTTATTTTGTTTAAGGTGTCTCGCGCTTCATTAGATTTTGTTGTAGTTAAAGTCTACGCAATTATAAAAATTGTAAAGATTTATAAACATTCTAAGCGATTTGTACAAACAATTTATTTAGGTACTAAATAATTTGAGTGTTCTAAATGTTTCATAAGTTTAAACTGCTTTCAGTAATGCAGTTAATGCGTATGAATTAGGACAAGCGAGTCACTTGTGCGGCAACGCGGCCGAAAGCGGCAGCTGGGATGGTAGCCAATAGGGCAAACGGTTCCCACGCTGGCGGAGTTCGTTCTAGAAACGTATAAAACAAATTTCATCACTAACAGGACTATTAAATTTATCTTAATTGGAGATGAGAAGATATATGGGTTTTACGTCGAGTACATGATCTTTTACGTTACACATCTTAAATGCGAAAATAAAAGAAACATTAACGAAATTAATACGTATTCATAGTAGTATTTGACTTTTAGTCGCTTCTAATCTTTCTCGTCGCTACATCCACGATATTTGAATAGGCTAGGTAAACCGCATCTGAGTCTGGAGACCCTCGGATTGTCCCTGGAAGTCGAATGTCTTTATCTAAAAAAGTGAATATTAAAAACACATAAAAAGTAACTTAGCTTCGCCACTAACATCTAACCTATTATATCATACAATTTTAACTTTATTAATTATTAAACAACCCAGTTGATTCAACTTCAGATTTCAACTTCAGACAGTCAAACCATAAGTCGGTGGAAAAAAAACTACGTGAACTACAAGCTTAAGTGACACCGAAAAGCAAAGTAATCTAATCAACGATATTAGGTTAAGAGCATCGAATTTAAGTTTAACAAGTAAATGTGTAATAAGTTAACGCAGTCCGTTTCTGATGCAATCGTCTCCCTTTCACATTACAACAATGAGCGAGCGCCTGACGCGGGCCACGGCAACGAGAGTCATAAGTATACTATATCATATAAGTCATAATAAACATGTGCCTCTTCAAATGCTTTTATTTGAATTTTTATATAGTACAGCAATTCGATATGGCATATTTTTATAACATAAAAAATGTATGTTCAAAGTAAATTCAAAATAATTAAAACATTTTTAAAGTTTTTTTTAAGGAAAATTTATTTTGTAAGTGCATATGAGTTAACAAATTGCATAGACATTGTAGGTGCCATTGTAGGTTTGTGCGTCCACAAACCTAGTTACTAAATAAAAGGAATTAATTTAATATAATCAAATACTGTACTGTAATATTAGCTAAAAAAGCATATTTCGACCGTATGTAAAAATTAGTTTCTAAAATAATAACTTTCACCAATAACTTAAATAAACAAATTTGAATCAAATTCCATTAGTGACTTCACTTTCTTTTTAAAAATAAAAATATGTCAAGGAAACTATGAGATTATCCGGCAAGATTTTTTTATAACTAGTAAAGATTTATCGTTACATATTATAAAATAGTTCCCTCGCTGCGTCTGTCTGTCTGTTTGAACACGATAAATCTAAAAGCTACTGAACGCATCTTCGTACAAATAGACGGAGTGATTCCTGAGAAAGGTTAATATATATATATATA
>DWTW01000374.1:0-17046 GCA_018246275.1 Papilio slateri
TACCAAGTTTGTGGCTCCAATCTTCTAGTATTTTCACTGCAATTTGGAAGCATTTGATATATAATTCTATAAAATAAAATACAAAATAATTAAATAACTACATATAGATGCTACAGTTCTCTTCATTTGATGTGAAAAAATATGTACTTTTTCATACATTTCTATTACAATATTACAGCAACAACTCAAACCATTAAATAAAACTATTAGACACTATTAAAGTCATCTGTCACAAAACTTGGGCATCAAATTACATAGTCTTAAGACTATGTAATTTGATGCCCAAGTTTTGTACACACAATTGTAATATAACTTCATATCTTCTCATTGTTTTCATAACTTTCTATCAGTATATTTCACATTCTGCTATCTTTTAATATCAATGGATCATAACAACAGCAAACAGTATTGTCACAAAAAGTTTTTTCTTTTCACTGTTCTAGTTGGTTGGCTAATACTCTGCTATTCTAACTGTTTATAATGCTTTGCGATAACAAATGAGAAGTACATGTCATCATAATATTTTGGAATGTCAAATGATGACAGCAATGATCCCACCATTGTAGGTTAATAAAAGGATATCTTAAACTCCTGTAGCATCCTTTCAATGAGAACACAGTAATGTTTAAACTCTATTATTTGGTGACAGAAATAGGCACCACATTGATACTTTACATTCTTCAACATACTCTCTGAATGGGAAGTATTTACCATAGACAAGTATTGTTTCTTTTTAAATGTTTCTATACAATTTCATCAAGTAAATCATGCTTATTTAACTGTTGATAGGTTTTAGCTGGCGTTTAGATAAAAGCTATGCTGTTTTTAATTAAGTACTACCTTTGCGAATAATAATTGACTATTTTGCAGTGGCCATTTGCTCAAAGCGTACTTATGTCAGCTGAATTATTTATTTTTAGTTAATGGTATCAAAGACAATAACAGTATGCTTTTTCAAAATTTTGTTTGTGAACAAACATACTCTTATGATGACATCACAACCATTCACTTCATTTGACACAGACATTGACTGGATAGTGGTGGGTAGACTAGGTATGAGTAAATGATGATAAATGATTTCTGTCACCAAGCAGTTTGCAAGCAACAGATTTTTTATATAACCTGATAGAAATTACTGATCTTATTCTTCTTATTTACCATTGCATATCTGAAACTGAGAGAACAATGCTCTGTACTTTATGCAGATCTAAAGCACTGCAGAATATTAATAGACTGGTGTCTTTTGTAGTGTCTATGTATCTGGTTGTTCTGTATGGCACCACATTGCCATGATTCAAACAATAAGCTTTTCTGACTTAATATTTGGTAGACAGTTAAAGGCTTGTCTATATATCTATCCGTATAATTAATTAGATCTTATTTCCACCGAAAATAAACGTGATGTGCCATATGCCACACTCACTGTTACGGTTTCATTTTATCAGTACCGACACGGTGAAATTAATATTTCCTTCTTAACATAAAGTTAACATTTGAACGTTATATTGTCACATAACAATACCATATTTATTATCGGAATGGAAACTGTGTGCAGGAACTCCACATGCGGTTTCTATTGTTAGAAATTCTTATACATGGAATAAGCAAGGGGTTAATTTCTATTCCCGGTAGAATTTTATGAATGCGCGGAACGTGCTTTTGGCTCTGGCAGGGCTCCACTTGAAAATAGTTTTTACCACAGAAGTCATATGGTGCAACATTCCACTTCATGTAGTATTGCATACAGTCTCAGTTTTAGTTTAACGATCGTATTTATTGCAACTGAAGCGCTTTTGCTTTTACACACAAAGTACATTACGTGTTTATAGAACATGGGTGACATCATCCAGTGTCTACTAAATAGCGTACAAATACTGTCATATCAAACATCCTGTGGTAACCGATTACGACGCTATCTGTCGAAAGTAAAGTCGCTGTGTCAAATATTCTTTATCTGAATATTATTATTAAAATCTTCCCAGCTATATATCCCAGATCTTCTCAGACTGGTTCATTTTGAGAATAAGCGAAGTTCTGATTTTATTTGACCAGGTTTAAATTACTGATTTGTTTGGTGTTTTAAGAGGTATTTGTTTAGCCTTTGTAATTTTTGGAGTGTGATTTTCTTAAGTTGATTTTATTTGTCGGATGGTTGTTTTTCTCGCCCCCACGGTGACATGCCGGCTTGGGGGCTAAAGTAACATTTACCAACATGAAAATAATTTGCATATATAACACACAAATGTCAAATTAAAGAGAACACGGCACAACTGGCACTGGTTCTTCAACTGGCATATAAGACTCGTAATTTGATATGTGTGCGTAACGACGTATATCGAAAATAATGCAGTAAAAGTATTTGTAGAATATATTTGATGCATCCACGCCCTGGAAAATTTCAGAAGAGTCTTCCACCGATTCTGGTGGATAGGAAATTCAATTAAATAGGTGTGGTGCGTCATGCGCTCTACCGATGAGGTGCTAAAGTCTGAGATAGCTGCATCGACCGCCTGCAATTGCACGGGACCTCCCAAGCGCACCCCTCGCGCACCCCTCCCGTATCCCCCTGCCTCTTTCCCGCATCCCGCCAGGGTTCACAGGGAAACATGTTTTAACGACGTTTGAAATTTATTTAGGCATCACAGTAAATATAATATGAGCGGATATGACAACTATCAGTTGTGAGAAAGTTTATTAGAGATGAAGACCAAAGTATCGGAAAGCATTTTACTATTTATCACGTAAAATTATAATAATAAGAAATATTATGACTTATTCAAACGGCTAGCATATTTCTTTGTCTCTTCTAGCTTTCTAAAACGGGTCTATTTTATATCGGCTATAATTGTCTCTGTTACTTTCTTTATTTATTACTTTCGTTTGTAGTTGACTGACGCTAAAGAAGAGAGGTCTGAGAGATGCTGAATTGATATGGTTGCCATTCTAGGAACTTCTGATCCCATCGGTCCGCTTTTCATTGATCTAAAACATCTTGAAATAGCTTTTCAGATGGCTAGTCAAGGAAAAATCATTCGTCTTTAAGCTACAGCGAACGTGCTTTAGAACTACCTATTCTAGAAATATATGTTTTGTTTATATAGTCATTATGATTTAAGTGGTTAAACTTTACTATATTAAATAAATCGTAACACGTTCCTTTCGTTTGTTTACAGATGATGTGACGGTGCTGACCGTGGCTACGGAGGAGAACGATGGCTTCAAACGATTCCTGCGTTCAGCCAGGGTGTACAATATCGATGTGCAAGTGCTTGGAAAGGGGGTTGAATGGCACGGCGGCGATATGAACTTCCCAGGGGGCGGGCAAAAAGTTAACCTCTTGAAGGAGAAAGTCGAAGAATTGATGGAAACCAAGGAAAATGATCACATCGTGTTGTTCACGGACAGGTTTGTCTCATCATCGACAGTTTGGGTTTGATCAACAGTATTCAATAGTAGTGTTGAACTGACATTTGTTGTAGCTATGACGTCATGTTCTTGGGTACTTTGGGCGACATCCTGGTGAAGTTCAAGGCGATGCCCAACACTCGTGTGCTGTTCTCCGCTGAGCCATTCTGCTGGCCTGACTCTAAACTCGCTGCCATGTACCCTAATACCGAGGTCACTAATCCGTATCTCAACTCGGGAGGATTCATTGGTAAATACAAAATATTATCAGGTTTGTTAAATTTCAAGTCGCTGCGCTTGATAAACTGTCAACGCACAATCACTTATTACTTCGATTGGATCAAAGTGTTGGTCCAACTTTTGTTGGTAAAACCGAAGGAATTGCGCAAGAGCCTTGGTCTTCAAGAAGGGAGACAGTCAAGGACGACGAAGCATAAATAAAATCCTAAAATAGGTATGTGGCTATCTTATTCACCGGTTATATGCAAAACAACAAAATAATAATACTTTACGATATGATACCATCCCAATACCAACTCTCCCGGCCCGTTATTCATTTCATAATGATTGTAAAGAACACATAAAAAAAATTAAATTTACCCACGCTCGTCCACTCATATCTACTTAATATGTTCGGTAATTGTATGAAAAAAAAATGGCATTTTGTCGATAAGTACCTCAATGACCCTATTAACCTTTGACCTTGTTTATTCTCCGAGTGTGTGTGACCAAATGCCACATTAGATGTATAAAAAAATATTAAAATAGACGATGATACGTCAGTCTGTTTTATTCACTGGTCTAAGTGCTGAAATATTAATACCTCAACTGTGTACACGTTTTCTTTCGGAGTCCTGATAATTGCCTTGACCGAGCAGGTCCTGCAAATGTGTGTACGATTGTCTACCGGTGTTTAAATGTTATTCATTTGACACAAGGAAGGAAGTGCAAGTGAAGCCGACGATTGAGAGAAAACAGAGATTCCCTAGAACACCTTCGACATTCATCAGTTGTAATTATCTTCCATATTAGCCGGTAACATGTTTAACATTATATATTACAACATTATATGTTGTAATATATAATCTTTGACGCACCACCGCGATGTTCCCTCCTCCATCTGTATTGTTTCCAATATTTCATCGGTCATAAGCTACATACTTCTTGTGTCCACAGGCAGAAAGACATTAATTTCTTATCTATTCATAAGATAAAAAAATATATTTCTCTCTTGATCTCGATACAATAACCTTTGATCCACATATTTGTCTAGAACTTTCTGGTATAAACGAACATGTTGTAATAAATCTCGAGAACTAATAATATGTGTCCTCCTTCGGGAGCGGCCAATGACCACGGTGAACTTTAAATCACTTTTGATTGGATGATGAGTAGATGTGTAATGAAAAAGACAAGTTATTGCGACAAGTTAATGGAATTGGAATCTTATAGGGAAAACAAATAACGTAAGTTCAGTTTCAATTCAAAGTTTGTGCATGAACAAAACACAATATTCCCACATCTTATAGCTTACTGTTGGGGAAAAAAATTAGGACAGTACTGATGTTGGGTTAGTATTTCACGTATTCAAAACATACTATGAGGGATCAAAAAGTAGTGAGAACGTTATATATACCCCTTGGTAAGAAAAAAATAAATACTGGCAGGCATAGCTATTACATATTTGAATATTAATAAAGAAAAAATCTTCGATTCTCTTTTCTTTTTTTCTGAATGTAGTCATTTGTTTGCTTCGTGTCGGAACGTGTTCTCGAAAATGGAGGAAAACGAAGTGCGAGCGGTTATTAAAAACCTTTGTTTAAAAAAGTTAACGACGCATTTATTGCGATTTGGCGGCAACATTAGGAGAGTCTGCTCCGCCGTATTCCACTGTCGCAAGGTGGGCTTCTTAATTTCGAGTAGGGAGAACGAGCACGGAAGACGAACATCGTTGCGGCCGTCCATCGACGTCAGTCACTCAAGAAAATGCTGCGAAAGTCGAGAAAATTGTATTGAACGATCGAAGAGTTACCATCCGATACTTAATTCAAGAAACGGGCATTTCATATGGAAGTATTCAATCCATATTGAAACAATCTTTGAATATGAGAAAAGTCTCCGCAAGATGGGTGCCGAGAATATTAACCGACAGTCAGAAACAAAATCGACTTGACATTTCGAAGATATTGTTGGACAAGTTTCAAAAAGATTCTGAAAACTTTTTGTCTCGTTTCGTAACAATGGGCGAAACATGGTCCATCATTTTAATCCCTCCTCGTATAGTCGGGGTACGAAAACCTCGTCAGTTTTCAAATTGATTCCTTTATCAAGTAAACACTTAGTACATTTATGAAGTAAAGCACTAAGTAGACAACTGCATATAAAATTATACTTACTTGATATGGCAACAAGGCTCAATATAGTAAACACCTTTTAATGGCCTAATCATTACGAAGTTCGAATCAAATATTATATTCTATTCAATTGTCATTATTCCTGGTGCAAGCAAATGGCGACTTCAAGGCGGCGAACCTTTTTTTAGCCGACTGTACTTGTCCAGTTCATAGGACAGCTAAAGCTGTTGTGTCACCATCTTGTAACTTATACTGAATTATTTAAATTTTCTTAGAAATTATAAGATGTAAAAAATAGAATACATTAGAATTCAAGAACAAACTTATGAATACAAATTATCTCATAATTGAACCCCTGATCCCTAGTCATATCGTAAATCGTGCAATCACAAAACTATTATTGATTACATGATAAGAAGGTCAACAGAAAACAAATGCAACTATACTTATTACCTAAGTCTATTTATTTTCTAATACATTTCTAATGTTAATACTGTGTGACTAAAATGTACATTATGATAGACAGTCATAGATAGCAGCGATAACGAAACAAAAATTAGCATATCGAAGATGCGATCGCAAAATAACATTCACATAATTTTCACGCCATAACGTGTACGTAAGGCGATAAAGTAAACATGAGTAGAATCTGTTAGAAATAGGTGTAGCGAGAAACTTGTCGGCGGGGCGCGCGGCGGGCCCACTGACATAGTTACGAATGTGGAGCGATCCGCTGAATAGCGAGCAAATGTCAGCTACGGGGTTGGCAGGTTAATAAGCGGTTTATTTTTAAAACTAGAGTTATGAAAAAAAAATAGACGTACAATTTTTGAGGTTAGGTCGTTCACCGCGCTGTCAATTATGCGATGACCCTTTCCTTTTATTTCCATTGTTTTCTTCTATACATTGTTAAAGAGTCGCAACGTGACGCCGGCCCTGTTATCTAGACGTACTGAGTTTAGCCATGAAGTTTTACGAACTGGAATTAGTAAATAATACATTAAATTTATTTTATTCTATAGCCCCATTTTTATTTGTTACAAGACTTTTGTTCAGAAAACAAACAGCATTTAATAGACCAGATTTTTTAAATTTATTTATAAAAAAATTTACAAGATTACATATAATACAGAAAATTTTTCGCTTCTTTAAGTTTTTCGCTTGTAAAAATAAATACCCCGTACCCGCTGAAAGAACATGCCAGGTCAAGACTAACTTACTGTGTTATATTGTACAAAAATTGACTTGCAGTTCAGCGTGATCGAATCTCGCTGCGTGGCCACCTCTTCATATTACTGCCTATCTATTGCTAATAAAGTTCAAAGATGTGAATACATATACTAAAGTTTAATTATAACAGAAAACTGTACTTTCAAATTTTCAAATCACATAGACGTAGACGCCTTATTCGTTACTGATATTAAGGAAATAAAATACGTTACCTTATCTTATGTAATTGCCGGTCAATAACCGGCAACCGTCGATAACCGAAAGAATTTCTCGTGTACGTTATAAAATCAGATTTCCTTATCAGTTTTTTTATATCCATTTAAACTGTCACGATACGCGAAAGGCCAATACTTTTTATAGTAAATACCACAAAATCTCGTCTCAGCGCACGAGCTGGAACATTTATATAGTTGTCTCGGGTTATTGGTCCCGGACAGGCGCCCGATGGTACTATGATACAGAAAGACACTATCCAAAAGTCTTGAATACAGAACCCGTGGCGCATGACATGCATGATACAAAGCCTTAACTTACAAGTTCTTATTGTGATTCAACAATACTTCTGTACGAATGTTTAATGTAACCGAGAGTTCACATTGCCGAAAACATTCACCAGAAAACATGTTGTCGTCTCAGTTATTTCTATAGAGAAAGAATGAAATAACAACATGTTTTATGTGATGTTTTCTGCAGTGTGAACTCACGGTAAGAATGATTGTATTCGGTACAAGAATAGCGCGGACTTTAGAAGAGGAGCGTCGCACTCCTCTGACCCGGTGACGCGCCAATGGGCCTGTGACGTCACACGGAAGGGCTCGGCAGAGGTTTGTAATGTGCAGTATTGTTTGAAGTCACTACTTTGTATCCCGGTGCGACCAAAACTGAAACTAACATTTGTTACATTAAAAATATAACGTAAATTTTCCTCAGGATTAAATCTTTACTTAGCGGTCACTAGATCAACTTTTAACCTAAACATTTATTTTATGGAATCCCATATAAAATGACACATTTAGTTCCCAATCAATAATTCATAATTATAAATGCGAATTTGAACTTGTTTGTTACGTTTTCACGTAAACTACTCAAGCGATCACCGTGTAGCGGCACAGCAAAGCACAGCGGGTCCATTTGTCCTGATAAAATCATCCCGAGGCATAGACAAATACATTCAGTTGCCATGGCAACGTATGACACGACAATAACAACTTTCTGACCGTTTGTTACTGTCTTGTGTATGACAAGACGGTAAACATGGAAACCGATTACAACTATTTAATCTAAACTAAACTAAAGAATCACGAGATGATATGAAATGATTCTATTCAATTTTCACTTGAAGGTTATTTTTGACCCGAAGGTACGTCATAATTAGACGGCAACCGTGAGTTCACACTGCCAATGCACGTGTCGGTTAAATGATATTCACACAACGATAAGTAGAGAATAAGGATCGGTGTTTAATTTTCAACGATGTTTTTGTCAACGTCGGACAACTGAAAATTAAAAAAATAAATAGATCCAATAACTCAACATTTCACTTTCCAAGATACATATAACACAATCTTATTTTGCAAGTCGAGTGCATAAACAAGGGGTGAGTATGGTGCCTCCACCCCAACACCCTCGGGCCGTCGACCCCTATCGATCCAGTATCTCCCCTCTCCCCGGACAGCTTCCGACGCAGTTTCCGCGTCCGTCTGACCTTGCGCCTGTGTTATTGCAGCCTTTTATATTATTATGAAAAAATATACTTGTGTTATCTGATATGTAGATATATAAAAAGAATGTTCGTTTGGATATTAGGCGCTGCCGCGGCATCGTTCGGATGTCGGGGCTTTGGAAGATAACTTTCTCAAGTTATCATTGGCTTTTGTGAGCTCGCGTTACCGGATAATTGACAAACATTCAGTTTTATTGTCAACAGTCGAACATCAAATGTTATACCGATTGTCACGATACTACGCATTCAACTCATTGTAATCTTAAAAAGATTTGCTTTTTATAGGTCTCCTATCGCACTGTCCGATCATTCTGTCGCCATGTTGCTGCCACGAACACTTAACTTTATTAACTACGCTGATACAATTTTCCATTCTGTCGCTTCTCTTTGACTCAGACGTCAGTCAGATCAGATTGTCGGTTTGTATAATACATTTTTATTGTAGCCATTGTTATACAAAAACATATACAAATGGTCATGAAAAAAAAAGAAATATGCTTTTCCGTGCATTAAATTCAGGTAGTCAACGCTGACGGTAGGCGGGCGGGGCGGGGGAGGGGTGCATTTGCTGAAACATGTGCCCCGGATTGTTGCGCTGAGTCGCGCGGATTAATGTGGCTGACTGCGGGGTGACCATAAGTTTCGAAATAATCGGATAGTCTATATACTTTGCAAATTTCGCGCTTTAAAAAGTACATTACTTTTTTCCCTCTATTTCATTACAAAGTGCTAACGGGCATGCTCCCCCATAATAATTCAGAATATTATGGGGGAGCCACTGGCCACCGAAACACAGTTTACTATCTAGTTAGGAGCCAACGGATCCAGTTTAATATGTGTGTATTTAAAAAAAATTGAATTGGAACAACTGTACCTTTGGTTTTTCGTATCCATCTCGCGTTTGTTTATTTTATCTTCCTTTTAAATTCACTAAGCATATCGGTATCGTATCGACAAAAAGGCGAATTATGCATGTCAAAGATTATCGAGTAGATGTCCGAGCAGAGCGAGTGGAACCCGCCAGGATCGTACACGCTAGATCGGATTGTGAATCCGGAACCTAGAACTTGGGACTAGACCGGTGGTCGAGTAACTTGTATGATAGTCCACATAACTATTAAATAAATTAAAAAAAATTGACAACTGTTAACATGGTCACCGTAACACTAAAACAATCCATTTATTTAGGCGAGCTTGGCATATATAGCTGCGTTGACGCTTTGAAGTTGCCTTATGAAGGCATACCTATGTTTATACTTACGTTCGTATCCGTTGGCGCGTCACCACTTGCCGTGCAATAAGGAAACGTTGTCATTGATTAGAGAGTGCAAGTGTGATCTTGTCAATCGCACCATAGCTTACGTGGTCTATGTAACGGACATGGAATGAGTTCTTACGACCGCTTGTGTCTGATGCAAAAAATATATACAATGCTTATTTATAAATTAAATATGCAGCGATACCTACTTCACCTTTTCCCAACACTAGCGACTGGACCCGACTTCGCACGGGTCGTTCCCCGTTTGCTCTGTTATATGCCTTACATTCGGTAACATATTTTCCGCCGTAATGTTTCAATGATGTCTTCGACTGTCGATTATATTTCAGCCACTTTACACAAAATCTTCACGTACTAACACCTGACCCTTCGTGGGCGCGGTCTACGGGCTTGCGTCCACTCGGAAATCGTTATCTCCAATACTATTTCCCACCTAATAAGATATACCACAACACGTTTACTTGTCATTTCCTAAGCGCCAATACACGCATCACGGACCACTTTGCTACGTAACAAAATAGTAAAATCAACGATCTGCCATTTTAGTATCTAAATATACAAAGATAAGGTTTAAAATCGCTTATAGATATAAATGTACGCCCCTTGAAGGGTCATTTAGAAAAAGTAAACAAAGTGGCAAGGTATATCGATCTGTTCAACTTACACTTGAGGGTTTCACTTGTGAGGAATCTTTTGTAAAGATAAAGATGGCGGCACTGTTAATGAAGACATTTTATCTTTTGCATTCGTTGTAGTGAGGATCGTAAACTGGCCCTGTTTATTTTGTGACGACTGTTTGTATATTGTAAGAAACATCCATTGTAACAAAAAATAAGCTTCAAGATATCTTGATACTTTATAGTTTTGTTAATGTAAAATGCAGATAAAGGTACTAATCGTTACCGACACAAACAATTAAATTGTATTTGTTACATAGTTGTATATGACATATACGTAGGTATGCAGACGCGGCGCGGGCCGCGGCCGCAGCCTCGACTGTCTCTACGATGTGCGTACACTCGCCACCTCTACCTACATCCCATCCGCATTATTACGTAAATCACGTATTACGTTTAAATATTGTAGAGCATATAAGTAACTTAGATTACTAAGAAAAAAAAACTTATGAAAAAAATGCGCCGACACAATCATGTGTAATTCTTCTATACTTCTATCAAGTAATAAAATTTCTTTGAGGGAGATTTAGATACAGAGAGCGAGGGGGTGTCTAAAATCTCAAGAATTTTCTCTGCAAAAGTATTATAATATCTCATATCTATTATATATTAATCTTGACGGAAACTGATTAGCCACGAAAACGAAACAAAACATTACAAAATACACATATTATTCAAGGATTTCTCGCAGATTTCTCAGCTGTCTCTTGCCAATGCCGTTCGAAAGATCGATACTTTGAAAATATACCAGATATCTATCAGTCAAGTTTCAACAACACCCAAAGTCAACTCCCGGCTGTGAGTGAACTTACAGCGCGCAGAGCGCGATGGATCGCTTTCTGATTGATATACGACTGGCTCGACCTGTATCCACTGCGGGATAACGTTTAGTGATTTTATGCTCAACATCGAGATACGTATGGTTCAAATTTAAATGTTGATGTTGTTACATCTATTTTTAACGCCTAAAGTAATCATTTTTCTTCTTGAAATTGATAAAACACCAAAGATTTTTTCTTAAGGGTGGTGTTTATTATCACCATTGTTTGCATGGTGACAATAAATATGATGGCGTCTATTGCCTTCATTCCGCGACCTGGACCGGCCTAGACCTAGACCAAGATCGGACCACGTCGTATTCTGTAATGTGAACCGGCCCGGCTGGAAATATTCTAGTCGCAGTTTTAGGGAGTATCCAAGTTTAAAATGCATATTTCGTACTGCAAAATATAACGCTGTTTTACAGTAAACAAAGTAAATACTTTGTATGAACTGTTGACCGAAATGTATCGAACAGCGTCAAACTGGAATAATAAGTGTAGCGAAACATGATAATTTGAGGTGATCACCGATTAAAACACCAGACTATTTCTGCCAATAGTCAAGTGTAAATACTTGTATTTTTTTTTCCTGAAGGATCTGTACCCTAAATCAGTTAGCGATCTGACAGAATTAAGGTAAGGACCGGTTTTTACCATCTGAAACTACATCTAAGAATACCGAAGACTCTGATAAATTAAAATAATGATTGTAACGGTTTTTGTGCCAGCACGTGACCGTTTCCCATCGACGTCGTCGACGGACGACAACGAGTCTGGTACTGACGGAGAGGCGGAGCGGTCGCGGCGTGCGCTGGCGCATGCGCTCTCGCACGCGCCGCCGCCCGGCGTGGTGGTCCGTAAGCGGCGCGGCAACCTGCCCAAGCACTCCGTCAAGATCCTCAAGCGTTGGCTGTACGAGCACCGCTACAACGCCTACCCCAGCGACGCTGAGAAGCTCACGCTCAGCCAGGAGGCCAACCTCACCGTGCTACAAGTTAGTAACCGTACCGTACATCACCAGGATAGTTTTGTCTTTAAAATCTATGATAATATGGCTAAAGTATAAACCCTTTTCAATACTGTCTTTGAGATCGTCGCCTTGAATCGATAGAGATAGATTTATCACTGATACCAAAAGAAGCTAGTGTATCGTCGTTGGAGCACATCAAGTTGTGTCTTACTTTAAAGTTGTATTTTTCATTGTGCAGGTATGCAACTGGTTTATAAACGCCCGCCGCCGCATCCTGCCGGAGATGATCCGGCGCGAGGGCCACGACCCGCTACACTACACCATCTCGCGCCGCGGCCGTAAGCAGCTCGGCTCCTCGGGCACGCAGGCCGGCCTGCTCGTAGGCTCCTGGGACAACGAGCAGGAGGTAGCGTACCACCATACTAGCATATGCATACTGCACTCACTACAAACGGCATTTGCAACTTTGCTTGCTTGCAACAGTACTAGAACGGTGCTAGCCGTTACATGAAGGGCAAACGAGCTGGAAGACAGGCGTCAAGGTAATTTATGCCACTAGTGAGGTATCCATTCCTTTCCAGAAAAAGTAGATGTCTGAGGTATCATATGAAACATTATCGTTTGCTAGAGTTTCAATTTCATTTCTTTAGAAAGTACCAAAATGTTTTAAATACCTCAGATCGATGGTGAGCGCGGCCGCGACCACGACTATGGCGACGGTCTGCTGGTGTACCGCAGCGACGGCGACGGCGGCGACGCGGAGGAGGGCTACTCCTCCAGCGCCGTCAGCGAGGAGGAGGTCAAGTACGACCCCTCCGTCTGGCAGTCCGTCATCCGCTACGGGCCCGAGGACCGGGAGCTGCACCCTGCCGCCAGGGGGTGAGTGTACAATACCATAGACCCACAGACAAGATACTTACGTTATGGTTTAAGCCATATTTGATAGTGAATCCTTGAAAGCTCGTTTTCTCCTCTTAACATATAAAAATACATAGCTGGCCATATACAGAAGAAATAATAACCGGTTAAATCTCTTTCTCTATTAGATAAACACAGATGACAACATGGTCTATTTGAATGTGTTCGGCAGTGTGGACTTGTACACGGTAACATATACAATGAATAAGTATTCCGCGAGGTCGATGTACTTCTCCGGTCCTTAACCTAACCTAACCTAACTGTACGTCTGTTATCCTTCTAAGAGGAGATCGATTTTCGACAGGAGCGCGGCGGTGGTGACGGTGCGCACGTCGGACGAGGGCGTGGAGGAAGCTGCCACGGGCGGCGGCGGCAGTGGCAGCGGCACGGGCGACGGCGGCGGCTGGCACCCGCAGCTCGCGCACCTGCCACAACTGCCACACCCGTTGCGCCGCTCGCTACAGGTGACACTTTGAACACTCTTCTCATTTTTTCTCTTCCTGAATATAGATTTATATTATATTAAAGCCCTGACCTAACTTTGGTTTTTAAAACTTGTGTTGTGTTGACCGCCGTGTTCCCCGGACACCCTGGCCCGACGTTGAGACTCAGTCATACACAAAAAACAATGTTTAACGGCCAGTCCTATGTCTTAATGATAGCACTAATTCTGTACGTTATAGAGCTCACATTAGTTTTTACATTCTTTGACATTTATACCCTCCACACGTATTGCAAGCTATCCTTTAGCTCATTTTTAGATTTATACATATATATCAAGTTGTCGTGTCGTGTTCAGGTGGTGCCCAACAGCGGCGAGGGCGAGCGCGACAAGTTCAAGTGCCTGTACCTGCTGGTGGAGACCGCCGTCGCCGTGCGCCAGCGCGAGAAGGAGCAGGAGGAGGTCGCCGTCTAGTGTGTGCGCCCCGCGCCGATATCATAGTGCGTGACGTAGTTCTAGAATTGTTCAACTTGATATTACAGTGAAACTTTTTCATAGATATTTAATATGTCTGTAGCATAAACATTACACTGTCTAGGATTGACGCCAAATACCAATATCTCAGCTGCTTCTTTGACGTACAAAACTTTCTGGCACATTATCTCGTTTAATTTTTTTTATGGAAAAAGGTGCCTAACGAGCAAAGCGGTTCACCTGGTGTTAAGTGACCGCTACCCATAGGCATCCGCAACAAGCAAATGAGGTACAGATACGTTGCCTACCTTTAATGGACAGAGGTGGGGGTAAACAGGAAAAAGGATACTTCCTTTTCTATCAATCCCCTCCCCGTCCAATCCTCTTGCCCTTCCCATCTTATCCTTACCTATTAGGATAGGAAAGCGAAGAGGACTAAAGTTGGGTCCTCCGGCACCTCATTCATCAGACGAAACGCAGAATAGTTCTTGTTATTATTTAAGATATTAAAAAAATAATAACAAGCATACATTTTATTTCAGATCGTCCACAGAAACACTAACGCCGAGTCGACCGTAGGCGCGCCGCAGGCTCGTACGCGAGGCGCGTGCGCAGCCGTGACCCGTGGGTATGGCCAATAAATTGTTATGACCGATTTAATATTTTAACTCTGCCGCTGCGAGAAACTTGAGACTTTTGTAATTGTAAACCGTACGTTCAAGTAAATTTATAAATTAAATTCATTAACAAAATGAATTTAAAAAAAAGATGAGAGAAGTTTAAGTGACTCGGCGTCCACTGAGCCGGTTCTAAACGCGGCAAAGTTATTTTTATTGTTTTCATTACAACAACGTCTATGTTCATTTTTCAAATAATATTGTATAAATTGAGTATTTTCATACTACAATGATATATATAAAACTTAAAACAGATATCACTAAAACATGTTTACTTTTAAGTTCCATCGTACATTGTGATATATCAAAATTCATATAGCAATCTGGCCGGTGTGAAGTTTGTAATTAAAGCATTGGAGTCCGAGCGGTGCGGGGCCGCGGGGCGTGTTCTTGTGTCACCGAGCGAGTGCGGACTTCGTGTGGCACGCCGCCAGGCATTTTATAAATTGACTACGATTGTAAACTTAACGTAATAACGCAAGCAGAATAGCAGTTCACAATTTGACTGATTTGATTTCGACAGTTTATTAACTGTAGAGAAATGACACGCCAAATTGTTAGTAATCCGTTCAGTTCAAAATTCGTTATCAGTTTATAATATGCCTAGTGAGATTACAAACTGACGAAGTTTACAGCCATTTATAAGTAACTTGAATATGCACTCTGGTGTGTTACGTTAGCGTCGTGGTAACACTGAAAGAGAGAACCTTGAAGTAATGCTTAGAGAATATCGCGGTACTCAAAACCTTATTCACGTAAGTTATTTGAAACAAGCAAACGTTTAAAGTTTTGTAGTAATTGTATTCTAGTCCCTCATGCATTAATCTAAACAGTCAAAATAGTTAAATATGAAGTAACTTAATTAGTTAACAATTTTTTATTTCATAAAAATGTTATAAATTTAGCAAAAGTATATTATGATAAACATTTTATTTGCAACACTTCTCACGACGAATCTATATCCTCCTCGTCGAAATGGCCTCGCAAATCAATAAGAATTTGACCCCTTAGCCTTAGGCATTTTTAAATCAATTATTCTCGAGGGCAGTATATTTTAAAATTTATTAGATCTAACGATTACTTTGAAAAAGGTGTCTTAAGATTTGTTTTTAAAGAATAACTGAATTAATGCACCAGTTAAAGCCTCCCCTGCTCAAAGTTACTTTCTAAAATGTTTACACTGGAAGCCTTAAAGACTATGTTTCAAAATGTTAAAGTTGTTAGAACATTGTTGCTGCAGTTATAAAAGAAATACCTGATTAACCATTGCACTTGAGTATATATTTAATAAAAATAAATAACGGAAATTATCTTATCTGTAGAGAGTTGATGTAATAGTAATAACAAAACTTAAAAAAATAGTTTGGTCCAACTCAGGTGTAATGTTCGTAAACAAACGGCACAACCTTACCTTTTGTATTATATTTATGTTGTACAATCCACTTCACTTCATTACGTGAAGTGGTACAACAATTGTACCACTTCATTACGTGAAGTGGTACAACAATTGTACTCCTTCATTACGTGACAGTGGTACAACAATTGTACCACTTCATTACGTGACAGTGGTACAACAATTGTACCACTTCATTACGTGAAGTGGTACAACAATTGTACAATATGAATAACCAAAGTTGCTTTCCGAAAATATTTAAGAATTTAAAGAACCTTGGCGTAAAAACGTAAGGTTGTACTTTTTGTTTACAAACGTTACATCCGAGTTGGAACAGATGACACATTGTTTGTTTACAAACTTTACATCTTGAGTTGGAACAAGCTACAACACACCTGCCCTTATTAAGTCTAACCCTCAACTTGATGCAGGCTTAAATATTCCTTTAAGGTTCTTCTCCGATACAGTACTGCCGTATATATACCTGTGTGTGCCCAGACAAAGTACATTCGTCCCGAAGCGATCCCACAACGAACTTCCCTATCGCTGTGGCGAGTTTCGATGGTAGACAGAGTGAGATGAGCTTAACGATCGCTTCGTCTATGCTTACGTTCGATAAAACATATGTTTTGTCTATGTTCTTTTTTTATATGCATGCATTAACGTTCGCTAAATTGTCGAAT
>DWTW01000375.1:0-17037 GCA_018246275.1 Papilio slateri
GTAGCGCTTTGTACATAGCCGCGAAATTCAAAAGACAAAAAGGCGGAAGGGAGATATTTGACAACCTAATATTTGAAAGAATAACACTAAAAAATTACTTTTATTGCTAAATTTCATACTAATCATGCGCGGCAACCCTTTTTTGATGTTTAAGAGCGAACGCAATTCGTGTACTGTAATTAGATTAATTTCATGGCTTTATCTTTTCAAGGTCGGTCAAAGATGCGGTCTCACCTGTGTGGATGAGACCACACAGGTGAGACCGCATCCGAATAAATCTTGACGACGACTAACAACGAATTTCCATCAATCAGTACATTATTCTCTTGTTTCAACACACAACAGAATCTTGTTACTATGGTCAACTGTTTGTATGAATGTTATCTGTACTATAAGGTGTCATACTTGTGCAGCTGCCTCTGCTGAGCCTGCAGGGGCGTGACGCGCGCGAGTGCGTCCGCGTAGTCGAGGTTGGCGCGCACCCAGGCGGCGAGCGGCGCGCAGGCCGCACTCGCGCGCCGCGCCGCCGCCGGCTCGAACGATCCGCTCCGCCGCGCCACCAGCTGCCGTACCGACTGCACCGCCTCCGCGCTTAGCTGGCTTGCGTCCAAGCATCTGCACAAACACATTCGTATGGCAGATAATCTATAAGTAACAAGTTTGTCTCGTATATAATAAAGACGATTACAATATTTATTTGGTTTCCATGTCTCCATTATTTATTTGTTTTTTTTTTCGCTTACAGCACACTTTACTAAGCAACCAGCTGATTACTTAGAAAGGTTTACATATTCTGTACTTCACTCACTCAATTAAGTCCTTTTCAATTATTTTAAAATTGTCGTACTTAATTCATTTTTGTCCATACGTGTATAATATAAGCGATAGTCACCTTATATCCTCCTTGACACCCCGTTTGGAGAGGAAGGTCTTCATGGAGTGCCAGGAGGTGTCGGCGACGCCCATGAGGCGCAGCACGCCCTCCAGCACGTCGCGCACCACGTCAGGCGGCGCGCGCAGCGACCGCACCTACACATCAACACTAAATTCTTAATATATAAACGATGGTAGAGTCAGTAGCAGCAATATCTGTTGCATGAATGGGTCGACACGAGCGGGGAAATATCCCGAATTTATACCCGTTTAGAGGTTCTGCGAGATGCCGTTTCCCCCATACCCTTCGAATTCCGTTCCCCATCCCTTCTACCACTCCCCAGGCAACGCATCCGTAACTGTTGAAATGTTTGAGGACGTCAATGGGTGGCGGTGGTCACATAACAACCGGTGACCCCGCATGCTTTTTGGCCTATTTCTACCGTAAACTAATTGTCAATGTGGTAGGCAGTACCCATATGATTTGTAAAATTACCTCGCTGAGCGACTCAGGCCGTATATCTCCGACCGCAGCCCGCGCCGCTTTGATCACCGGTTCCACTGATGCTAACTCCGCTTCAATTTCCTTTTTTCTATTAAAACACATCAATTTATTGTATCTTAATACGTCGTAATCTAAAATGTCATATTGAATATTATTAAGAGTGTAGCAAATCTAACATCACTGTACCTTATTTGCAAATTCTCATTCTCAATCTCTATATTCTTCTTGAGCTCGTGCATCTCTTCCTTCCTGTCGGTGGTGGCGCGCACGGTGGCGCCGATCTGGTCGAGCGCGTGGTTGGCGGCCGCCTGCTTCTCCGAGAGTTCCACCTCCTGCTCGCCCGCCTGCTTCTGCAGTGTAGCGACTTCGCCCCGAGCACGCTGTAACGCCTCTACACCACACTGTGAACAGAAAATATGCACGAAATATAACGATATCACAGTTTTTGTTATTGTTATTTTTTTTATAAAGCAGAGAAAAGGCCTGTGTGTGAAAATGAAGTGGCAGTCATGTAACGTTGGTTGAGTTTAAAATAATCTATACTTCTATACTAATATTATGAAGAGGAAAGATTTGATTGTTTGTTTGAAATAAATAGGCTCTGAAACTACTGGACCGATTTGAAAAATTCTTTCACTGTTAGAATCCTACATTATCCCTGATGAACGTAGGCGATATAATTTATGAATTTTTGTAATTTTCGTTAATTACCCTTGCGAAAACGGAGCGCGCCGCTATTAATTGATATATTGAATATAAAATGTAACTATAACATTTACTATTGCGAGTGAATATCAATTTATATTTTTGATGGGTCAAGTAAACATTCCACAAACCGTTAGCATGGTTTTCCTCTGTAGAAGTTCGGCTTTCTTCTTACTAAGTATGAAGTAGTAGGACTTGACGAAGCTGACATATCTGCAGGGCGCGCGCAGCCACGCCGCCTCGATGCTGTTATAGATACTGACGAAGTCATCCACCGGCACAGTGTTTACATCTTCTTTTGTAACATCCGATACGTTTTCTTTTAATAACCTGCAAGAGTTACTATATACCAAGTGGCTTTGTTGCTGATACATTCAAGACCATTTTTAAAAGGTAGTTATTCTTATAAATTAAATGCAACTTACATCTAAATATGCGATGATTAAAAAGCTACGATGGACTAAGTGCAGCAAATACTAAAAATATAATTATATATCTATCGCCAAGTCGGTGAATATACATAATTCTATAATGACATATAAATACCTAATTTTAAATACATATTGTGAACGTACGTGCTTTTTACGGTGGCGTCATAATGTGATGTGCATCGCAATACCACTCGATGTGCCTTTAAGTTTAATTTGATACCTCTCTATGATCAATACGGGCATCTGGCGTAAAGTTTCCTCAGACCAACAATCCAACCACACAATATTACTGTCGTTGTGAAGGAATGGATATTTCTCAATAAAATCCGGTAAGTTCTCTTGGTCCTTATTTAGCAAAATGACAATACCTAAGTGTTGTTTTATATCTGAAATTATATATTCGATATAAATATTTTTCAGTTTACTAATAAAATAACACAGCAGTAATAAAATTGTGCAACCAAAGTAAAATATTAATTCGAATCTTATCGAATTCGTACGTACAATGAGTACTATTAGAAATAGAAGAAATGACTTGCTGAATTTGATTTAACTGGCAAAAGTCTCACTATCTATCATATTTGCAATTTTATAAGATCGATGGAGACCGGGTAGAGCTTACTATTCGCATGTCCTACTTGAGGTAAGGAGAGAATAATTAAAAACCATTCATCAACCTTACTTCTGATCTATTTCTTAGGAAATAATAAATAATTATATTTCATTCTTTTTTGGGTAAAGAAGCATAAATATAGCAGAAAAGTGTGGTATTTCTTTAAAAGGTTTTGCTCTAAATATAAAAAATCTATTATCTTCTAAAATTTCTAGATAAAAAATTGGTCTTAACCTTACAGAGGAAAAAGGAGAAAGGAATATTAGTTTGTCTTCGAGCTTAGGAGATCATAATTGTATAACGGAGTCACACTTGTCAGAGTTAAAAGATTTAATAGAAAGTTCTTACTCTCCAGTAGATGTTGAGTTTGCTGCGAGTGCGTCAGCGCCGGCATCATATCGGCCGGCACCGCGTGCAGAGAGTGGGCACAGAGCAGCGCCTCCAGACACGCCAGTGTGTCACTGTCCACCGCCGCCTCCTCTATCACGATAATAGTACGCGTGCACTCGCCGGCTGAAGATAAAGCCTGTGGAATGTTGTAGCATTTTATTATATAATTTTAAGGAACCATACACTACCTCTATGGTTAAAAAACTCTCCAGCGTCACCGATTGGACAGAGATTCAGGTAATAAAAGTTAGTATGTAATATGCTAAAATATTAGTTGTGTGAAATTTAAAAGAAAACAAATCACAGTGGATTTCTATATGGAAGAAGTCTCCTTTGAACAAGCAACCAAGCGATTCGCCTAATGTTAAATGAACATTAAAAAGCCCATAAACATCACCAACAACCAGATAGGTGTTTTTCCTTTACCTTGTACAAAGGAGCAGATATATAAAGTAAAATGAAAGAAGGAAAGGATGAGAAGTAAGAATGTATTAGGCCTACGGCACCTAGACAAGCGAGACGCAGCGGCATACCGACATGCCTTTTACATTGATAAATATTTATAATAAGCAATACGTACGTTTTTAAATGTTGTAGCAAATTGTTTGTGTTGTTGTATGTTGAATAGTGTAGCGGGCAGCGCGGCGGCCACGAGCGCGGCGGCCGCGCTCCGCCCCGAGCCCGCCCCGCCCACGCACGCGGTCACGCCCCCGTTTGCCTGAAATGATTCATGTAATGCTTTCCTTGCAGGGAACTTATTAAATAGCATCGAACGACCCAGAATGTAGTACTCACAGTTCTTGCTATAGCGGGGCACAAGGTAGCCAGTTCTATGCAGGCTTCGATTCCACTTTCAGTAAATACATTGTCGTCACTTTCAGTCACTGGTATAAACAATAACTTGCGTTTATTATCATTGAGTACATTACAATAACGACAAGTTAAACAGGCAAAAAAGTTCAAAAAACATTAGCTGCAAAAGCTCAAGGTACTGATAGGAACTAGGCAATTATTTCTTACTGTTTTCTTATGCACTATGTTTAAAATACTCACGGCATTGATTTATTAGCTTCTGCGTATCATGATACCATATGTCATATTCGACAGCCTCCAGGTACACACCGTCGCTATGTACACGCGGTTTGAAGAACGGTCTATCATTTTCGCCATGTTTTAAATAATGTTTTACTATAGCATTATATTCCGCCTTCTCTTCATCAGAGACTAGTCTATTTTTAAATATCAAATCCGCTTCTGATTTTATCGCCTAAAAGTATAAGTAATTAATACAAAGATCAAAACTATGATACATGACAACCGAAGGTTACTAGATCAATAGGAACTATAGCACTCAAAAACAGGAGGTCAGTATGTATGTATTATTCTAAAGAAATCTCGTCTATTTTATACAGGAAGTTTGTTGATTTAATAGGGAGGCCAGTGATCGTAAAATATATATAAATAAATATAGTCTAATGCTAGTCAGCACGTACCATTTGTAAGTCGGCGACGGTGGACGCGGTGTGCCATCTAATACCCTCGCACCACTTTTTCAAGTGTGACGCGTCCCACTTGTAATGTGGTCGAGAAGTAAACGCTTCAGTTACCTAAAGAAATAAAATAAAATGATGTTTACTACTACCACCCACTAATCTACTAATCTTACATAAAGCGACTAGGAAATAGTATTTACCTCCTTGAACATTGGCAACATGTTGTTAATCAAATGCGACACATCTTCCTCCGATATCGCTTTAGATATATTTTCCACTAAGGTTTTTCTCGCCAACTCGGCAAGTTCATCTTCGTCAGGTTCACTGCAAGAGACAGCGAATGTAACATTTTTATTAAATTCGATAATCAACTTATATTAATACAGAAAGGACAAACAATTTATATTATACAATTTATTAACACAGTCTGACTGTGGTTTAGCTATATGTTATTTATTAAAACTAACTTTACAATTTGTAGAAGTTTTTAAAATCATGTTTTGTTATTTTAGGTAGGAAGGGGTTCCTACCTACCTGTCAACTATCAGTGCTGTCTAAGTCTAAGTAGTAATGCCTAATGGGAATTATCTTGGTCATTGTTCCTCGTTTCATTTTAGTCATTGAAAAATTGCATATTGTATAATATTTTAAATACGGAATAAAAAGTTAGAGCTAAGCGTTTCTCCAAATAACAAAACATTTAACACAGCGTTTTATTTTAAGCAATAGCTCAGTTCAGACATTTTTTTGTCACTTATTTTTTGGGGGCACGATAATTCTCCAAAGTTTTAAGTCCATAATTTACACATAAAGTACCGCATCCTCTACCCTTGCCCCTGTATTTTGAGGAAAACTTCGAAGTAAATTATTTCTTTCAGATACTTTTTTCATTATTTTTTTCAGTTTAAATGGCAATTCTTCGATATTTGCTTTGGGAGCACTGCGTGCCCCTACAAAAAAAAAGCTCTGGCTCAGTATTATTACGTAAAAACAAGTGGCATCAATTCGGCGGCAAGCCTCGGCGACAGAGTAGCGGCTGCTGCGGTGTCTGCCGTAGCTATCACCTGCGGGCGCGCCGTGTGGCTCCACTGCGCGCCGCCCTCCTCCTGCGACCAGAACCCGCCCTGCTGCATCAGCTGCAACAAAAATCATCATCAAATTTTAACAATGGTAGAGCCCGCAACAACATTTGTTGCACGAATGAACCAGCTCGACCGGTGAACTACCAAGACCTCACAGAAGACAGGCGTGAAGTAGAAAAATTTCTGCGATTCATCTGACGAATGAGGTGCCAGAGGGTAATCCTAGTCCTTTTCTCTTTCCTATCATTTTCTAATAAGGAAAGGATGGTTCTACTATAAAAAAATACAACAACAACTATCAAGAATTTATGGACCGAGCCAAGTTTTATAACTACCAGAACAGTCGTAGAGGTGTAAGCATTAGCGACTGTTGTACGATTGAGCTGGTTCACCTGTGGACTAAACACCACCACCACCTTACAGAATACGGGCGTTTTGTCTGTTAAGAGTAAGGTAATGTGTCTCCTTCTTATCCCGTCTTCCTCTCCTTATCCTTCTTTTTTTTCTCTGCTTCCTCTTCCATAAGAAAAGACCGGCAACGCATATATGATGAGTATATGAAGCCATTACACTAAGTGCTGATTGATAATACGCCGATGAAAGAAATTATTATACCTGCAGTAAGAAGGCGTGCAGTGCACATGAGCCCCAGGCGTCGCGGCGAGCGCGGTGCAGCGCGCGCACCAGCAGCGTCACGCGGCCCCGCTCGCCGCCGCCGCCCTGTCCGCCGGACCGCACAGCGTTGCTCTGCAAAACACCAGAATTAGCTAACAACTGTAGCTATGTTGTAAGTCGCTACCTGTGTATAACTTACCCTTCTTAATTCTGCAATAATATCGGCAGGCTCCAAGATTGGTGTGCAATCGATCGTTATGACAGTCGAATTGGATTCCTTTAAAACATACTCGGCCATAATACTGAAAGATGTAAAAGTTTGATTACAATAATTCCTTAACTTGAAGGAACATAGAACTTACGTCTACTAAGCTAGCTAGCACTCAGCAGTCTGAATTTATTATAAAATAGAAGCCTTGCCATTGCATTGATCTGAATTTAAAATTGAAGCGCTGGTCTTGTCCTAATAATTGTATAAGTTTCAAGCATGAATTACTGTAAAACAACTTAGGAGCTAAATTCTTGTTCACAATTTTTTCGTTCAAAATGCCTTTTATAATTAATTTGATGCATGCAAAATTCTTGTTTTTCTCTTTATCAAATAAGTTCTGCAAGTAGTTCTGTAATTTTTCTATACTCAGCTGTATCGGCCCATTAAAAGAACGAAAAACATTGATGCTTTTATAAAGAAAGGTACTAGAGAGAAAAGCTCGCAAGCGGATAAGTTGCATAATACGCTGGAATTCTTTAGGTTGGACAGAGGAGGTGATAGGTAAGTAAACGACACTATCAATTTTCCCTGGTGTAATTCCTATAATCCTCATTTCTATATTTTTTTTAATATTTTGTTTTTGAAACGTACTTCTTAGCGCATGCGTGGGGTCCTATAAGCAGCGCGTGCGTCCGCTGCGCTGTGGCCGCGCGCAGTGTATGCTCGCAGTCTGCAAGGCGTGACGATACGTACAGCGAGTCCGCCCACTCCCCGTGCTGACCCCGCACACCGGGCGGCGGGCCCAGCAGGCGCGACATCTGGCATGCAGCATTGTATTTACATTGTACATATTATATTTGTGTTGGCAATAAAAACATCAACACTAAAAACACTTTACAAAAGTAATATTAATAACAACTAGTCTTTGCAGGAATATATTCCAATATTCACATCGGTTTCAGTTCGGACCTCTGTCCAAGCGGACGCGCGAGAGCGTTCAGCACGCGACCGAATCACGAAAAGTACTGACGTTGAATGTTTTAACTGACTCGTCATTGTTTGGAGGAGGCATCTACAGCTACCCTGGACTTGAGGCGGTAAAGCGCAGAAATCGCCTAGCCAAATCTCTTTTAGAGTAACTAAGCTCGAGGGTTGCCTCGGAAACCTCGGCTCAGGCCGTATTACTTACTAGTACTAATACTAATAATATATTATTACCGGATTGGGAGGCCACCGAGCTCTTAGGTCGCTTCAGCGGACGCTCCATGGATTGACTGGGACCAAGAGCCCCCCAGAGGGGACCTCGGCTTGGGCTGTCACACACGTTTAACATTCCGATTCAAGGGTGCTCGAGAGGTCGGTCTCGGATCGATCGGATTACACATAAAATTTATAAAAATGTGTTTAAGAACTACCCATACTTCAAATTTAAATATCTAGTAATAGTCATAATTTTCTGCTAAACTGTCATTTTAAAGACATATAGTTATCTTATAATACTTATAAATGATACCGCTAGTGTGGTTTTATTAAAATAGAGATTTTATATAAGAAAATATTTATTATAATGTATTGTATGTGTATTGTATTGTCGGTATTATTGGAGACCTGAGGTCATAGGCCTAAGTATTGTGGTTTTTGTCATTGCGGACACGGAATCTAAATATTAAAGAATTAAATATAATAATGTGTGCATGTGGTGTACCTTACCGAGGGAGACAGATAAATTGAAGCACTTAAAGCAACATTTTAGTAAACATATAAATAGTTCGAATCAATATAAAAATAATTGTTACACATTTTCGTTTCATAAAATCCAATTCACACCGTCCCAAAAGAAGTTCCACTTCAATAATGAAATTAAAAATAATTCCAATATTACCTCTGTGTGAAAACTGTCAAGAGCGTTCTCTTTTATAATGCCCAAAAAGCTTCGCTGTATAGCGAAGTAAACTAGTTCTTCTGGGGGTATGCTGATATTGTTGATTCCGTCATTGTCGATTATATATTCAAATTGAGTTAATATTTGCTTCACCTGTAATAAATAAATATAATTGATAATTACGATGCGTAATACTTACATTAAGGTGTTTTTAGTTCTGTTGTTTTAATTAACAGAACCAACATTCAAACAGGGGGCGAATGACGGATCTACTAATCTTGATAAAACAATTCTTCAAAGATAAACTGAAACTTTTCTAAACTGTCATTAGCAGTTAGTAGGTATGCATGTTTTTGACAATTTTTAAGTGTACGTTAAGTAAGTTACCGTTGGTTCTATTTGAACGGAACCGAAGATCTCTGGGCCGATTAATCTGTGAATATACTCCACTTTCGATTCTCTATAGTGCATCAACTTTAAGTATGGTTGTTTTACTATTAATTTAATAGATAACAATCAACACACCATAGTAATGTTGTACAGCTTCAAAGTGACATCGGACTTGTGTCGCTCGAGCCAGTCGATGCATTTTTTAATCGCGTGGTGCAGTATCGGTAACGCCAATTTCCCCAGCTCCGATTCGAACTCCGCCTTGCGCATCCAACATTCCAACACTTCTTCCGCACAACTGTGCTCGTCACTACAAAAAATATTGCAGAAATATAAGATGAAATATAATTTAATTACGCATTGCATTACAAAATTAAACTCTTTTCATACTTATATCGATACCTGAGTAATATAATGCCCAGCCGCGAGACCGTGGCCGGCGAGGCGTGTTCCAGCGTGTGGGTCTCGAATAGGAAGTGCGCGGTGCGGGGGAGCAGCACGCGCGCGCCCGACGGCAGCGTCAGCAGCCGGTTGTCGTCCAGCACCGAGTTGAGCGCCTCCACCCACTCCGGCTCGATGTCGCCGTCGCACACCACCCATGATAGCACGTCTAGTATAATAAAACAATCCGTATCCTAATGTTTTTTTTATTTATTTTACTCTTGTAATACATTTCTCCTGAAATTCCATAGTAATGGAAAAACTGTACTTACGAGTTGCCGATGTGTCGTTACTAATAAATATCGGTTAAATGTATAAATAAATACATCGTTGAAATTCCTATATGTGAAGGGTATAGAAAAGCAGCATCATAATTTTTTGGACCAATATTTTGTTGAACACATGTTTTAAATATGCTTTAATATATGTAATTCAGTTGAAGAGTTTGTTTGTTCGAACGCGCTAATTTCAGGACCTACCATCACCAATCGCAATTCAATAATTCCTTTTGCATTAGATAGCGCAATTATTAAGGAAGGTTACTGGTTATTTAACATTACGCTACGACTCCAGGAGTTGGTGACGAACAGCGCGGCGAGACCTTGGGGCATAGCTAGTATGAACATTTTTCACTGACCGTCCGGTTGGTTGGCGACTTGGAGCGCGACGGTGGATATGACGCCGTCGGTCCACTGGCGCGTGTCGTGCTCGATGTGGCCCAGCAGACAGCTCCTGCTCATCGCCTTGGGATATATAACATATTCAACTATGTTCTTCCCTTGTTGTAACAACGCCTGGAATATATTTCATGTTTTGGTATATCACAGGTTAACATGTTTGCTTAGTTGTGGTAATATTATATAATTAATATTTGTCCGTCGGTCCCTCAGGTCAGTGTGAGCTCTGAATTTCTCCTCAGAACCTCAGTTATAGCGTTATTAATGATTTTTTAAAACCTTTTAATACTTAATCTAGATTTCCTTGATTATTTTAAGCGGTCAGTTGGGGACATGCACCTGATATTTTGACCTGCATCTAGCTTTGCTTTGTTGCCATTAGTATCTATATTCGTGTTTTTTTTACCATAGTAGAGGTACGAGCGGATTATGGAACTGTTTAAACTTACAGTTTTCAGCAAACGCCTAATGGTTGACTTGCCCGAGCCGGGAGGTCCAACGATTGCTACACCCATACGTTGCTGCAGCTGTTCATACAGCTCCATGCACTTTTGGATCTGGAAATTTATATAGACTACAATATTTAAAATTGCAGATAACAAAAAAAATGTGTCAACTGGAATTCTTGATAAATTGTGTTTTAAAAAATAAGTCTAAATTATTTTATGATCGGTATTATGTTATTTTACCTGATTTTTATTATGTATTAATCCAAGATTTTCCACAGACGAGCTCAGCGCGTCAGCTATTGGATCAACAGTTGACTCCTCTTCCGGAACGCCGGCAAACACCATAGACAAAATGTTTTCAAATCTGAAACAACCAAGGAACTTTATTAGCAAGCTTTGAAGTAAAAAATCTTGATCCTGATGTAAGCTACATTTTTAAGAATAGCAATTCTTCTTTTATATTTGCGGGTAATGAATACTTGCGTGCATGAAGTGTTGACTGGATAGTAACTTAGTTTTAAGAGATATTTGAAATATTAAAAAAAATCCCTATAGTTTTCTACAGCATTTAGCGTCGAGATAATGCGATAATTCATGGGACATTCGTTTTATATAAGTGAAACAAGCAAGGCAACACGAGACAACCGATAGCTTGAAGTGCAAATTTCCCGATCTTTACTTATTGCTATGCGTATACTCTTGGGAACGCGTGCCGGCGAACCAGCTCGCAGCGTGAGCCGTCGTCAGTCGGTTTTTAGTCGCGCGTCAAAGGGGACGCGCGAGCCTGGGTACGCTCTATTTGAACGGCAATATAGGCACGCGTGTTCAATGAATATCAATAATGAAAATATTATTAAATTAATTCAACTTTATGAATTTCACCGTGTGTTGTGGGATAGCACACTAACTAGCTATAGAAATAACAATTTACGCGAAGATGCATGGAAGGTAATTTATAATGAAATCAAAATTCCAATTGAATTATTAAAAAAGAGAGCTAGCGTAGAGCTATGGATCGATAGACCACAGATTCAGGCTCGCGGCGGTGCATACTAGAGCTGTACGCGTGGCCAGCGAGTTCCGACAACGCGTAACACTGGAACGCGCAGTCCTTACGCACCTTTATATCTTTTAGATATTGATATGAGGAGTAACCTGTGTGCGTCATGGCTGGTGAGCTTGGAGATGTTGTTGAGCCGCAGCAGGGTGCGCAGCGCGGCGCGCTGGCGCTGCTCGGGCGCGCTGCGCAGCGGAGCGAGCGCGGCGCCGCAGCTGCCCACCGCCGCCTTCAGCGCGCGCAAACCCCAGTCATAGTGACGCTGTCCACTCAGCAACATGCTGTTACATAAGAGAGAGCAATATGCAGGAAACTACAATGTGGGTCATTACTTACCTAGATGATCAAGTAAGTTAAACGCATCAAGTTAAAATTTTAACTTAGATATCCTTTTAAAATGCATTGTTGTCTAATAAATGGACTATTAAGTTTTTAAATAACTGAACAAACTATAAAATAATATTGTTCAGTAAAGTATATATTATCATCATCATTTTGAATATCGTCAATAATACTTACATTATTTTATTAGGGGTAATAAATGTAGTTTGATAGGAGTTACCTTGCCATAGTGAATACGTCGTGCAAGTCTTGTGCGCGCGCGTGCGGTGCGGCGAGGCAGTGCGCGGCGAGCAGGGGCGCCGCGAGCTGGTCGCCGCGGGGCTGCGCCATGCTAATGGGGCGCAGCACGCGACACAGCGCCGCCGGCAGCGCGCGCCGCCCGCCGTACCCGCGCCCTGACGGATTCATAGTCGCCGCCACGCCGCACCATGCAGACACTTTTACCTGCAGATTAATAGATGGAATGAAGCATTGTACATTATTTATCTCAGTGAGCAAAAGACTAATTAACAAAATTACAATATCGCTCTCAGATGTATGCTATTCCTTTTCCCTGATTAGAACTACCGTGGATACATAAACCTATTTATTTGCCAAGAGCAATTTTTCGTATTGCCTGTGATTGGCAAAAAGCTCCAGATATTTATAAGCATAAGTAGATAGGAGTATATATTATATTCTAATTTCATTTACTTTCTAACTGATAAGTATAACCCGGCAGAGAAAATAGTGTCTAACTATAGGTATTATTGATTCATATCAATTGTAAATTAAACAGTAGCGTTATATTGTTTCATAATAAAGATAACAAACGGACAAATGGCTTATCGTGAGGCAGGGCGCGGCGATCACTGCAACAGGCATACATCTGTACACAGATAAACATGCAAATATTTGTGTCAGTCCAGTCTTAGGACTGGACGCATCAGGAGCCGGATACCTTCGATTAGCTATATAACAGTATTGTACGAAAACATTGTAATTATTTGGATGAAGAAATAAATTCCTACCTCATTGTCATTCTTCATTTAACCTGATGAATTGTTTTCTTTTACACAATAAATGTCCGAAGCTTAAAAATTCTAATACTTACGATAATTGTACACACTCACGTGTTTTCCATTAAGCAGTGCCTCGGTCTCTGTGCCATTCTTGCCCTGCATTGCAGCTAGCAGCGAGGTGAGCTGGTGCGACACGGTGGCCAGTGTGTCGCGCGACAGACGATTGAACTCGTCGAAGCAGCCCCAAGCGCCCGACAGAGCCAACCCAGTTAGAAGACGTCCCATACATTCCGCGTCCATGGCCTTCATTACGATTTAAAATTTATTGCCTTATTTTTACTATTGAGTCAAATGGTTGTGAGACAGTCTCCGAATTTGGTTATCGAGATCTCAAATCGTGGGTGGCACATACTAAATACTTTTTCTAATGTTATGCTAAGACTTAATCATTAAAATTGTTATGTCTAACAACTCACACTACAAAGGAGTACCTGTAACCGACGAGCATATTTATCTAACAATCCGTACGTACTAGAATTATATTCCTCGTGATACACATGTTAGAAAAACATATTCCCCTCCCATTGGTATTTAAAATCAATTATGACTTTTGAGTCAACTGCATGAAAGATGCTTGTAAATCTCACAAAATAAACTACTATAAATTAGGGTAAAATATGAATGGTGTAAAAATATTTACCTCGTCACAATTGAATACGAGCACCAGGCGTCCAACTAGACCCCCGAGCGCCTTCACCGATTCTGTTTTGCCAGTTCCAGCCGGTCCGAAAGGGTTACCCATTGAACCCAGATATAATGCCTAAAATGAAAATATTGATAAGAAATTCTCTTTTATAATGAAACATACTATTTTTAAACGATATAGATTAGATATAATACCTGAGTTAATATTAAAAAGCACTCGTCAGCAAGTTCAGTGCGCACGAACTGTCCGGTGTTTACGCCGAGATACTCGTACGAGTATGATATTTGAGCCAGTCCCATTTCGGCAACTATTTCTTTTGTCTCGCGTAAGTAAAATCTGAAAATCGTACAACATCGACATCGTATGCATAAGTCGTTACTTAAAATTACGTTACTTACTTCTAAGAATTTTTTATAGACATAATAACAGCTACAGCAACAGACAACAGCAGCGTATCGTGGCGCCGGCTATTGTATATGAGTCTGAAGTATGTCTGGCTGTAAGCAATATTTGTGCGGAATATTAGTGGTCTGGGTCGGATTAGGATGTATATGTAGGACCCGTGTCATTCAAATAAAAGTCAAATGTAGAAGAAATATGCTTGCTTGTAACGCAACGGATTAAATCGTAGTAAGTAATTCTTTTGTTCGTAAGAACCGGAAAATAGATATTAATTGTAATTCAGACACTTAGCCTTCACTGTATATTGTATTTTCTAAACTAATTAAATCACCTGAGTTGCTTTTGCCAGAGCCAATCATTAGTGGAGGTTATATTGTTATCGATGAGTGCCCGCACAACGGACATGTAATGAGTACACTGCAGTATAACAGCTTGCCGCTTTTCTTTCTCACTCTCGTCCTCAACCTCTGCGGCCGCGTAGGACGCGTTCTCTTTCTCTACGCACGTCATCAATTTGTGTAGTTCCTTAGAAGCGATCGCCTTTTCTGCTTGTTCAGTGAATCGAATGTTCTGCACCAAGCAAAGTGTCTGCGTCGGCAGCGAGAATGGATCCTGTGCGTGTGTTTTGCCGCTCACTAAGCATTTTAGGGACAGGCTTTTTAGTGACGAACGAACCTCGTTTTCAAGGTTCTTTAGCCATACCTGTATGACATATTGCGATAGTATAATATAAATAGACATATTGTTCGGTTTAATAATAATCGGTATAGATGTATACAGTACAATATAGTATTATTACTTATCGATTGAACAAAAAAATGCTGATACAAGGTTCAAAGTCTGTTTTGGTTTGCATCACATCTTATTGCATGTTATATTTAATTAAGAAAATGACTAAAATGTAAGAAAAGACGTAATTAATAGATATTTAATACTAAAATGCTTTATCAAAAAATTACATAAAATTGAATTGGTTTCTTTATCTTTGCGTCTATCCCATCCACGTTTAAACACCCACTGCTAGACACACTCAGTCAGGTGGCGCCACCTCGATTAGTTTTATGCAATCTCGATTCTACGAAGCGCCCTATTTTTATTACGTCATCACGCTTGGACATCCTTTTACCGAGACCTGGTCGACATTCCGGTATCTACAAGTATCAGCTATTTGCTATTTTTAGTTTTATTTGTATATTGATATTTTTACAACTGAACTTACTTCTACAGGAGAGTCTATATCGACTGGATGGTCCAGTTGGAATGTCTCCCCATAGTGGCTGCAAAGTGCAGTGATGGATAGCCCTGAGGGACCGAGTTTCACGCCAGTTATACCAGGGAAGAGTTTTTTAAGGTGCGACTGCATAACGTTCTCTCTGCCTTCAGCACCGGCTCTGGCCTGCCCCAGCAACTCCAGTAAATCATCATCGCTTAAGAAATACAATCTGGGGAAAATCGATCGTTTTTCCTGAAAGAGTGATAAAATGTTGATAAAATGTCCTAATTATAAGTTTTACCTATATTATTAATATTTATTGGTTATGAAACCGGCTGTTTCCTACGATTTCAAGCATTTTGTACTTTTTGTTTTACCATTTTGGCTTGAAGGTAGTGTTTATATATTCCAATTTGGAGGTCGTTATCGTATACTTTAAATTGTTTATATTAAATTAGATAATTAGGTCATTAACATTGTGGAGGGATATTAGCTGCTGCTGTCTGGAAAGTAAGTATCTGGGAGGCCCACCCACGTTTCCGGCCCAGCCTGCTCTAGCTTTCCCCACATACACACACTCCTCTACTACCTAACTAACGCACCTGTAGTTATTCTAGTTATTCTTCAAGTGAGTATGGACAGCGTTGATCACTTAACATCAAATCAGTCGAGTAAACGAGCAATATTTGATCTCTTAGATAAAAAAACTAAACAAAAGATATGTCAAATAAGGATATGCTCACATCTATGTATTCGTTTAGAGCCGACTGGCAAGCGTTAAGTTGTTCAGAAATCGAATCTAATGTGGGCTGCAGCCTCGCGGACTGCAGCACGGCGGATATCCGCGGGTCTGACTCCAGTATGCGCGCAACCTGCCGGAAGCCCTGGTCTACCTTGCGGAACCTTGCACCGAGTTCCCCGTCGTCGTTGCTCAAAATCGGTTCTAAGTATAACCATCTGAAATTTAGCAATAAAATTAGATCTTGATTATGGTATAGGATATTTGAGGCGCTCATTGCTTTATACCCGAGCTGACTTTCGTAGAAAACTTACTTCTAAGAAGCATAAAGGTGCTTAATTTTCATATATATAAATAATGAGGACTCATTATTGATACACTATATTTTTTCCCCAGAAATATATACATATCTATCTCTTAAAAATACGTTAAAACATTGATAAATTAAATTTTAGTCTCAAACTGCACGTATTTGCACCTTATCATTATACCGAATGTATTGAACAATTTAAGGTGAAGTTTGACACAATGGTGGAATTCATATAACATATATAAAGACAGAGATATATTTATGTGATATTCTGTCATGGAGACTTTTAAATCTAGTTAATAGTAATGGTAAACGAATAGTTTTATTATTAGGTGCGCAACTAAGTTCTCGCTTTTTTTTTCGATAAAAATATAACTTTATTTAAAAAAAATGGTTACAAATGAATCATTCAAAGTATTGCCCATCGCTAGAGACAACTTTTTCCCATCTTTCTGGTAGAGCTCGAATACCTTGACGCCAGAAGTGTTCGTCTTTTGAGGCTATCCACGA
>DWTW01000376.1:0-17018 GCA_018246275.1 Papilio slateri
GTGAGATAGGCACAATGTTTAAGGGAAATCCAAATAATTTAACTTCAAGCTTTCAGTATTGTAACAACTGTAACAGAGATAATTGAAATGATATCTATAGTTTAATAATTAATAGCATACTAGTCTATTGCACAATTTATTACGACGTACTATACAAAAAAAAAACAAGCCGATAGATTGCCTATTGATACGGCATCCATTTTGCGATTTTGCGGTTGTAAAATTGAATTATTTTACTTGATTGAAGCAATTATTTCGTTTTCGTTTTTTTTTTACATATAAAATTCCATTATTAATATTTTTTGTAAAATGCGCTTTTAAACATACGTGCATTTACCTTTTGTAAAAAAATTTCCGTCTGTACAAACAACAAATATGTCTCTACATCATTATGGGTCGCTTGTGTTCGTAAATGTCAAAGGTCCTTCGGGGACTAGTATACTCCTCAATGCTCTTGATCCCTGTACATAGAGCATGAAGTCTTTGGATATTAAATCCAGTCAAAAAACCTAAACAGTTCGCTGTTTATACATTACGCGAGCAAGCTACCCTTGACGTCTATCAACTCAAGCGGGATAAAATTATAATGTGGGTGGAGCCACATTAACAATCTCATTGCAACAATAGGGATGTGCCCATCACTCCATCTGCCGTATGGCTCGTCCTATAATCACATAAATTATAAATTCACAAGAGTTAAGGGGATTTTTACTAATCTACAACCTTAGTTAAATAGTAAATAAATAAAAGACATAATATATTTGTACTTTCCTACAAATAATTTTAAGTCGTTTATAATAAAGTATGATTTATGATTAATAATCCTAGTGGAATGACTATCTGACGCGTTCTCCTCACGTTGAACGTTAGGAAACGATAATACAACAATTAGAAAATCACTAATAAAGTAAAGTTTGTCATGAATTCACATAAGCTTCTATAGAACGACAATGTTCCAATTGCAATTATTATTTTCAAATAAACACTACACCGTACGAGATTAATTCAAAGATTGATCAATGTAGAAGGTATTCCTTATGTTGTTTAATTAGGCAATGAGATTTAACTTTAGATAATTTGTTTAAAGTAGAAGATAATTTTTCTGGTCACAGGTCGGTGTCTTCCTTGCCGGTGGTCCATCTTCGACCATCAAAAAGTCAAAATACTACCCTCATATAAAGCTCCTTTTTGCGTAATTACTAATTAAAGTCAACGTAAGACATCATTTACAATAAGATAAACTACTAAGGTGGTGGCGTCATCTTAGAGACAAAGACGACGACATCGTTGAAAGAGAGTTAAGGGTGGCCGGCAGAGATAATGAATTTCCACGTTGTGGGGACTTAACACGCCTTCTTCCATTTTCCCACTGTTCCTTAGTAATTTTCTTTTCAGGTTGATATCTTTTCGCCCCCCCCCCCGAAGCTGCCACTTAGATTTGGATTCTAACATTGTTTAGTTTTTTTCTTATAGTTAACTCCAAGATGAACAAACCTTCGAAGCGTACTTATCTCATGACTATTGGCAGTATCTTCTATCAAGCCAGAAAGTTGGTATTATATTTGCTTTTATTATACAACTATATTTATAAACATAACATTTTAATTAGAATTACATTTAATCGTAACGCAGAAATGTCGAAATAGTTGCGCAGAAAAAGAAAATACTAAGAAGAAAAACAACTAATTAGAACAATTCGCAGCAGAGTCTTCCATGGGTACTTTTTCCGCTTCATTTGGTAACATGACCTGTAACCATATGTTTTCTCTCCAGATAAATTAGGTAAATTATATCCCTAAAAAAGTGCACACTTTCGAGTCACAAACACGTATATGCTACCTATATTATGAAGAATAAAGTAAACGTTTTCTCGTTTTATATGCATTCCAGTATATTCTCAAGATTGCTTGTCCCATAAGGTGTGCGACATGCTGATAAAAATACTTTGTTGACTACTTTGACTACTAAATTAACATTGACACAAATGAAGCGTTAATCAATTTAGATTTATAAACTACACGGTCCGTTGGATGATTCATTAGTGTTACATACTACTTGTTATATACCCGTTGCAATTTGGGCATAACAAATTGAATAGAAATGTAAAATCAACTTACAAGTAGCCGCTTACGGTATAAAATGATCATAAAGTTTGGAGAGACCTCAATGCATCTCCTGTCCGCGGACTTCCTGCTTACCTCTTTCGATAAATATGTGAATGTTTAGACTTAACAATACTACAAAAACAAAGATAAATTTAGAATAGAACATATAAGATTTATTTGGTATATCTGATCTAACTTTCCCGCCATAAGACCGGACGAAAGTTTGCTAATAAGAGGGGCGATATCAATACGTATTGTAAACAGCTTTTGATCAATGTCGACTCATGTTCCAAATATCAGTCATATTGTAATCATATCTGAAATCAAACGCATATCTTTCACAAAATTTATCCATTTTTTATCGTTATATCCCTTCGCATGACATGTCCATATCATGCTAACCTCTTGCTCCTCAATTTCTCTGTCACCGGCGCAACTATCAGAGTTCCTCTAATATACATTTTTTTTAATTTTATGCACTCTCGTCTCACCACACATCTATTGTAACATTCGCATCTCGGCCACATGCAATCTCCTTTCATCTGAACCTTTGGTGGTTCCGCACTCAGATCTATACAATACGATAGGTCTTACGACCGACTTGTAGACCTGTACCTTAAGCTTACCAGACCTTAAGCTTAAGGCTCATTCACCGTTTCACAATTCACACATTGGGTCACAAGTCGTTTTAGTGACCTGTCGTTATTTCATCCAACCTGCATATATTCAGCTTTTCACATATCGGTCAATATCACCGTCGCATTGCACGGGTGGACCATTTAAGGTGATTGGAGAAAAGCTGGTAGGACCGCCAATATCACAGAACAAGCCCAGAATGGTTTTGCTGGTTAGACCAGTCTTCTCCTATTTGTTTTGCCATTCTTACAACCTGCGTTGCACTATACATATTTTTAAACTTTCGTGGTTTTCACTAACATAAACTTCATAAGAAACGGGATTCCTACCACGATTGGGCTGCGTTGCACTAGCATTCATCTTCCCCGACAAGTACGATGTCGTCGGCACAGTGCCTTCTCCTGTCTGTGCATCCATTACCGGTATACAAAACAGTTGCAGCTAAAAAACTAAGGGTTGTCAAATTAATATGTAATAAATTGTCTTAGACAATTCGTAAACTTTACTGAAGTAGCTGATAATGTCGTTTGCATATACTTTTAAATCAGTATATCCATATCCAGGCTTAACAACCAGGTATTTGTGTGATTGTTAATCCAGGGTTCAATACTATATTCCTTAGATACTCCAATCAGTGCGCCACGTGACCACAGCTTTATTTATAAATCGGCCTCAACTACATCTAATCGGTCTCGATTCAAACGCATCTCGAACCCTATGTAGCAAGCTATGATTCCCATGTACATTTTGGGCGCGACCGGATGTCCAGCCGTCGAGTTACGTAGCACGCCAATCGGTAGGCAACTGTTCAAAGATATCGCCAGCGTATGTAGTGTGTGCGTTATTTCGCACGACCTTGATCCCCACGCAGCGCGCGCTGATCAGCGCGTGTAGAATAAGACCTATTCCATATAACATTGCAACACTAATGGGGACGGTGTATCGCCTTCCAAGTCCCATCGCAACGATTGATCCACTTGTATAAATACCTCTTTATATCCGTGAAACGATCTTAAAAATATTCAAATTAAGATGAGAACAAATTAATGATTGTCACGTGACGAGAACAGATATGTATATTGTTTGTTTTTTTTTATTTGAACTGTTGCATATTTATTAAACGTATAAGTAGGTAGCGACGAATGTACATAGGAAGAAGGAATGGAAATGAAAGGAACAATGTAAGAAGGAAATACTAGTATATGGACACTAGTATAATAAATAAATATGAAAGAAATCTAAATTTTGCCACAGTAACAATCCATAATTGTTGCTTTTTTTACTACGACGAAATTCTGCTCCCAATATTCGAAAAATTACGGTTTTCCTAACGGTGCACTAACCTTATCCTATTACATTTTTTTATTTAAATACGACGACCACATTTTAAAAATTAACAGCACGGCTACATGCTAATAAAACATTAGTCTATTTCTTTGTTTCCCTAATATGTTGATGAAAATTAACTTTGTGAATTATTTGTTGTG
The DNA here is from genome assembly GCA_018246275.1 of Papilio slateri. NCBI lineage: Eukaryota > Metazoa > Arthropoda > Insecta > Lepidoptera > Papilionidae > Papilio > Papilio slateri. The sequence continues at coordinate 4,229 of DWTW01000376.1, forward strand.
GTTTTTGTTGTTCGTACTCTAGTACGTACACAGCTTAGAATTATGTTGACATTAAATTCCAAAATGTAACAGCTTACTAATTAACTCACATACCATTGACAAAAATGCTGCGGCGGGTATTGCGGGCATGAAGAAGTGACGTTACGGTGGTCTCTTAGAAAACGTCATCTCCTAAAATGAGCTAAACGAAAAATCATCTAACGTCTCCAAGGTAAAGTGCAAACGCAGTGTCCACATGATTTTGCATTCCAAATTTCTCTAAAGCACCATGTTATCGTGCCTAGTAGAAACTTCCTCAAAGGCCGGCAACGCATCTGCGGATCTTCTGGTGTTGCAGATGCGGGAGACAGGGCGGCGATGATCACTTTGTGTTACCGCTGCTCGTTTGCCCCCTTCTTTTATTAAAAAAAAAACTTTTACAAGCAGGTGAATGTTCTATTCGGAATGATTGAAATGTCGTAACTATGGTGGTTTTGTCATTATTCGTCTACTTCTGAATAGCCTTTGCTTTGCATTGACGAATTGACAGTTCTATCATATCTCCGGCATTTACATTCGCCGTTCTATCTAAAGTCTTTCGTGTATTTAACTATAATTAATGAAATTGTTTCATCTTTATCTTCGTCGATTTTTAAATCTATTACACGTATTTCATTGTCATTCGTGGCTAACATATGTATATTCAGTATAAATTTCAAACGTACGACGTAAGAAGTTAAAAATATTTTCGTTGGTATATCGTCGACTCTTTCGTGTTGTCTGTCAATAAATGTTCTAGGATGGATGTTGTCGCATCCGCCGGTTTTTGTGTGCGCTCCCTTAATACATAGTGCATGCTTTACTATAGCTGTGAAGGTCACGTGTAGTTACAATGAGCAATATCGCGTCATCCATTCTCGTTCTACAGAAGAAATCGGTATTCACGCATACATATCGTTAGAAAAAATATCAGTAAGTATATTTGCAAGAATGTTAGCGTTTTTACTACGTTTTTTAATTAGGCACGGTCGAAGATAAAACATTTTAATCTGATGGCAGCCACGGCACGGATTTGAACTAGGCTATCGTCGATACGATCAGAATTGATTGCCGCAGTGGTGAATCCCCAACGACGAGGTTACATTCATAGCCTGTTTGTAGGCATTATGACTTTGCGCTATTTTACAAAAAAAAAAGAAGTTCGTAAAGTTTAATTTAAAGTTTTTCCAATCAGATCTTACCGACCGACCTTAGCAAGAATCGTTCTAATGTTCATCAAAATAAAAAAAACCGTGCTTATTTTAGCATAAATCGAAAAAAAAAGTAATTTACGAATTATATTTTGGACTGAAAATTCGATTAAAAGTGGTACTAAAATATATAAACGATATTTAAATGTTATGTTAATATCCTAGACGATGTGCTTAAGGCCACCAGAAATTCATGCGGTCAAAAATTAAAAATAGACCGTTCCGCGTTCGCGGCCTTTCTGAAACGGGCGTCGTGTGTCGGAGTGTGTGTGTTGGTGGGGGGAATGGGGGGAGCGGAGGCAGACGGCGCGATGACATCACAGCCGCTGCAACGCGGTGCGACAGCCAACTCTTGCGCAATCGCGCGCCCTTGATCTTGACTGCGTCGCGGCCGCACGCGTGCGTGTGCGCACACAACATTTAAATAGTATACTCGCGACTATATTTATCGTCTCGCATGGAGGCGCGAAACAGTAATCATAGAATATAAAACACATCTAGGTATCGACTCAGTGCCGCTTTGTTTAAGCTAAAACATATTTTAGTGTAGTGAAATTTACTTTTGAAATTTAAATGCGTACGTAATGTTACATGTTTTTGAAATTAAATAAATAAACCCATTAGAACTCACGCATATTTCGCTCACGCATTAACCGAGACGGGTAGGCAGAGATTAAGGATGGAAATCCAGATGGGTTGGTTAGTGCTGGCTCACCTATCTTGCTTATTCTACATTCATATGTTTACGCGCGCTTTTCTGTTAAATTTGTTAATATTAAAATTGAAATTCCAAGTTTAATTTGTATACAAACATTATAAAACGATTTTTTGTTAACAGACGTATATGTACATATGGGAAATTCATTTGATGTTATGTAGATTGACAAAAGATAAATAAATACATAGTTGATAGTAATATTGCATTGAGGTATTTTTGTTAAGCTATTTCGTATTCTTAAAGTCCATGTTCAATTAATTGTATAAGACAGTTAATAAATTATTGACTTCGTTTTGAAATAAATAATACTGTAAAACAAAAAATATAGTTGCATACATAAATGCATTAGTTAATGCATTCATTGTAAAAAGCTAATTTCTTCACATATTTTGAACAATTCGCATATTTTATTAGTCGCTTATCTATAAAACGTTGAAGATTGAAGGTCATTGCATCAGCATTATTTTACACATGTGCATATAAAGATAAGGTCCATTGGTTAGCTGCTAGCCGAATCTAGACGCAATCATTATAAGTGGTCGTGTTGGAGTTTTGCGCACCGCAACACAACCGACAAATGGCACTAATCAATAATATAAGTGGTTAGGTAAGCAATTAACAGGAAGTAAGTCTGCGCGTTGTATTGATAAGATGTAGCTGGACGTAGTAATTTTGTCCTACATACTTTATAACAACGTTATGGAAAAAAAATATAGCCACAAAACATTATGTGTATAACACACGTAAGGATATACGTAAACACGCACTAAGGTTCAGCGATATCATTTAATAATAACTAATTTCATTGGTAATATACTGTACAACTTGCTGATGATCTGATTATATATTTTTATTGTTTTACACTTCTTGAAAAAGAAAGAAATAATCTTATATCTACAAGATAGAAAATGGCGATCCTAGAACCTGCACGAGTATAAATCAATAAATCGCATCCAGGCATTAGATTGGTAAACAGAACTTTGACAATGTTATTTCTACGGATGCTATTTCTTGGGCTTTTTTTTTAGCTAATGTGTAAGTATCAATCCGTTCGCTTGATTAGTGTTTAACTTTGGTATGCTTTAGTCTATTTAAAGTGCACAGAAATAGCCTAGAATGTAGAAACGTATAGACATCACAGTCGTAAGGAAATATGTAAGGCAATCTGAACACTGCATAAATAAAGTGATGCGAATTAGAAGCGAGTAGGAGTCGTGATCCCACAACAACTGCACTACCTTATGATTCATGTATTTATTTTAGAATTTTACCTCCGAGATCAAACACTATATCTAGGCCTTCTATATGGCTTTATTAAACCATTTAAAACTAGCTATCCTAGAAAACATATGTATACAATAAAATGTTTTTTCATCTTTCACTATTTTAATCGGTGTAGTAACATAAAATTTCTTAAAATTCCTTTTTTTATAAAAACTTTAAAATATTTCTATTTTTTGCTTAATTCAATCGAAAATTTTAAAGATTAAATAATACTTTTGTTCCCCTTCAAATTAAACTTTCCGAAGAATATTATACACGTAATTTTGCACTATCCGTGCATTCAGTAATATATTTTCCGCGTAGTATGTCCTTCACCAAAGTCGCTATTATATAATCTGCTTTTAAAATATCCTAGCTTGATAATAAAATCTCGTATGCAAGGAAAAAACGAAGGTCGGTGATAATTTTGGTATCGATATTTTTGTTATATCCATAGGTATATTAATAAGTACTTGTCATCTATAGTTGCGGCGCACTAACCTAGTAATAGCCTTCTATCCTCTCGTAGAAAACTTTGCGCAACTTCTTACCTCGCACAATCGCTGTCTAAAATGATCTGTCCGCAGAGGTATTCTAAGCCAATTAAGACTTAGGGTCATTCAAAAAGAAGGAGGAGAGCGTACTCCTTCCTCAAAGGCAGAAAACTCATTTGGTGGTATGGATGTTTAAAGACGTCGGTGATCACTTAACGTTAGTCGACCCGGTGGTCGTTTGCCCCTTATCCTAAAAATTAAAATTATTGTCTCTACTTCAAAGAAAAAAACAATTATGAAGGAGGAAGGAGATCCGATTAGATATGATAGACCATAGGCTAAGCAAAATATTTATTCCGCGCATTGACACTCAGGTCATATAAAACATGGATTTGTTTATTGTCTTCGGCAGCGGCGGGAGCTAGCTCAGACATGGGAAGTGAGCACTATTGCCTGAGGTGGAACAATCATCAGAGCAACCTGCTGGGAGTATTCAGCCAGTTGCTGCACGACGAGAGCTTGGTGGACGTCACGCTCGCCTGTTCCGAAGGTGCCTCCATACGGGCTCACAAGGTTCGCAATTGTTCTTATATTTTTCTTTATTAATTCCTAACATATTTAAACGCTAGGAGTTGTGGGGCCTGCCACTATATTTGGAGACAGTTCGCCAAGGCCTCGACGAAGAGTCCCAGATGATGCAAAGCAATTGTTTTTTTTTAAAGATTTTAAAATAACGACATAACTTCAAACAGTGATACAAGTGAGACTCACCGTATGTCATGTTGGCCCAGTTAAGCTCTGATAAAAAATGGGTTCATGCAACCTACTTGTCTTTCCCCTTCGAGCCAGAAAATATGGCTACTGCGGGAGTATTATTATATTACTAATGTTTTAAGGATTGCGATGATTTTTAACAAGTGATTGGCAACATAGTCGGTGTATGTTAGAAATGGTACCTTCGTTTTTTGGTATTACTAAGCGAGGATACGACCAGGGTTTACATTTGATAGTAACTGACTCACTTTCCCGCGTTACCAGGATTAGGAAATGTAAAATACTGCATGGTGCCCACGTTACCTCGAGACATAAATAGTAACAATTTGATAGACATAGATCGTGTACTAGTTTCACTAGTCTAACGCATCCTTACCTTCCTACCAGATACCAGTAATGCTTAAGAAGTATATGACTAAGCCAAGTCTTATATATTTCGTTAAACCATATCCTTTCTTTTGCCATGAAAAAAAAACTGATATGTTCAATTGGATGTAATCAAAAATGTATGTCTCCTTACTATATATATTTATACTTTTTGCACTTCATTACCTACTTATACTACGGTGATTGTTAACTAATGCAAAGATAAACTGTAATTTTTATTTAGATTTAACTAAATTATCTTAACATCTGTATTGCTGCTGTTATGATTCTAAAGTCAATTAAATAAAATGATTAGATCCTGCGAAATTCATTGAATACTTCTTAAAAAAAGTATTAGCCAAGTCGGTAGAAAATTTTATCCCAGATCGAAAGACCTATCATTTAATTTTGAATCTACTTCAAATATTGTTTCCTTTGCTAGTTCATATTTGCTATTGGACATAATTTGAAATGAATTTGAAATACAGTTGACCGTTTAATGACCTTCAAGGTCAAGTTTAAAAAGTGATGATTTTTTTTCTTAAATATATTCACGAGGTCGGAAACTTTTCAACAGCTTTTGTTAGAGTTATCAAAGTTTAGGATCATGTAATTTTTAAAACAAGATGATGTTTAATAGATTAAAATTCGTTAGCAACATGATGTATGGAGGAAGCGGTGTCTAACGAGACGGCAAACGTGAAATATACTTTTTCCTCCATTATATACCAGATCGCTCAATATATTCGTTTATCTTTATAGATAACTAGCAGACCCAACAGATGTTGTTTTAGACTCGACCAACGTGAACAACGTTGGTTGAGACTAAAAAGTGAGGTTATTCGTCAAAAAAAATAAAAAAAATCCCTTGAAACCCGATAGCAGCGCTGCCTATCGGATTCAATTGTGTATCTAAACCATGAAGCGAGTTAATTTGTAGGTATTTTAATTGATGGTTGACTGTTTGTCAAATAGGGGCGTACGGTGAAAAGCAAGCATATCGCCATCCAATTAACCTGTCAGAAAGCACAAAGCAATATTTTGTCATATTTTGAATGTTTTATTTTTAGGCGGTTGCGGTTAGTAAAAGACCAATAGATCACGATTTTTTCTAAAATATAAGTTATTGGAGGATAGACGTTGGTGGACTTTTGTTTCTTCGAAAATCATAAAAAAAAGTATAATAACAGAGTGTAATTGTAGGAAATGAAAGGTCGATAATAAGCGATTTATTATTTAAAACTGTTTTCAATATCCTATTAAAATTGTGGATGATTCGTTAAGATTACGTTACGTTACACCTTATTTGTGTCATCTCGTACCTATGTCGATAGATTTTTCTTACTTCAAAGGCTGCAATTTTACGTTGTTAAAGTCAAAGAAAGTTATGCGTCAGTTACTCCATACACAAAGGCTCGTGAAGTAAAGCAATGGCCACTATCAATTCACCGAGCTTCCTAGATTGTGAATAGCTATCATATCAATGTGCGTCGACATCGCCAACAAAAAATAAATTGTTTTTTTTTTATTTGAAGAAACTGATACAGATTCGGCGAGTAGGGAGTTTGCTTATAATGAAATCTCAAACCCACATACAAGTCGAAAATTTGATTCCTTCATTTAAAATCTGTATTTAGATGTCTTGATGTTTCCATCAGATTGGCTCTAATGTGCGTTTCGATGCAACTAATTCGAAATTTTCTTTATATAAAAGTAAAACTTTCAACTATTTTCCCATTTATTCCTTACAAGAAGTAAGGAATGTATCAAGTTTTACTCGTATGCATATGTCACACACACAATCTGACTAGGCATATTATAAAACAAACGAATCATTGACAATTTCCACGCATAATGTCAAACGCAACAAGTCTATTTTTTTGATACACATTTTAAAGATATTATTTTTATATATAACTATCATATACGACCTAAATAACTTAACTATAATTATCTTGCGGTATAACTTAAACTTTAACTGTAATAACACAAGCAAAATATCAGTTCATAATTTGACGATTTGACTTGGAGTATATAAGCTGTCCAGAAAAGTCGCGTCAAATTGTGAATTATTCAGTTCACAATTAGTTGACAGTTTATAATAACCCTAGTCCGATTTTAAACTGACAAAGTTCGTAATCGATCGGTAACATAAAACCGTAGTACCGTAGTACTATTTAATGTAATGTTAGGCTACGCTATGGCTTCCTTTTTTATGATAGTTTTGTAAAAAAAATGAAAGGCAGTAATAAAATTTACATGGTAATCATTGACCTTATCTCAGAGGTTTATTTTTAAACTAACAAAAAAAAGTTGTTTTATTTAAAGCTACAGTTATTTCTTTGTAATTTTTTCATCATTAGTCACGATTATCAAGATTTTCAATATTTTATTGTTTTTTATGGATATTGCTACTTTTTGTACTTCCTTTGTTATCAATACATTAAAATTAATACATACATACATACATGTGGTCATTTCTCAATATCGTTTTTTATTGGTGAGACATATGGCCAGGACACTACGACGCGGGAAGTACATTGTTAGCCATAGAACACGACCGTGAAGTAGAGATATTTAGTGTGAAGGCGCATCTATACAATTAGAACACAATAACGATCACGAAATACGAAATCAAGTTTTTCATCAATCTTCCTAAAATGGACTTTTAGATATACTTATGTACTCAAATATTTAACGTATTTTTATTTTGGATACGTATATCGTTGGTTTTTGTTCTAATCGCTGAATGAAATAGGAACATAGTATATGAAATGTCTAATCAAGAAGTCAAAGAAATCAATTAAGCGATCTTAGTCCGTCATCAATACTTGCATAGATATTTTCCTATAACCGTTATCTTTAAACGCCGAGGGTGGTACAATAACAGAGATTAGCTTTGTTCGTGATCTAACAGAGTCCTAAATAGTAGTAGGTCAGGAGTAAGCTCTATTGTTAATTTATTTTCTTCGCCGCCGAGCATTTGCTAAATCAGCGTAGCATTTTAATTAATTTCATAACTTGAATCGCGGTAAGGTTGCTCGCGTAATTTTAAATTAAGCTCTGCCTGACATAACCTCTTAGTAAATTTACATAATATACAAATTAACTTATCGCGGCTTTTTAACTGACAATAAATCAAATATAGCGAACACAATCTGATTTTCAAAGAACTTATATATTTCTTAATTGTAACAATTGCTAATATTTTTTTTTCTTGAAATTTCCACAAATTTCTTTCTTCTTGATTCTTAAACCACGAGTTTGAACTTCGGACCTAACAATAGCTTGTGATAGCTCACACTTGATATAAAATAATTTTGAGACATAAGAGAGATAGAGATAAGTAGAGTAGAGTAAGATATGAGATTTGTAGTGTGAAATTAAAGATTAACTGAATATAATTCCAGGTAGTACTGTCTGCGTGCTCATCGTACTTCCGATCGCTGTTTGTAGACCATCCTTCGCGCCACCCTATCGTGATCCTGAAGGACGTCGGCTTGGAGGAACTACGCACGCTCGTCGACTTCATGTACAAGGGCGAGGTCAACGTCCAGTACTGTCAACTGCCAGCTCTCCTTAAGACTGCCGAAAGCCTTCAGGTAAATCGCTGCCCTCGCTTTTGCTTTGAAGAGATCATTGAATTCAGAGGCTTACTACTATTCTACTCGGAGTTTAGCTCAGATAGCCTTAGAGAAAACACACATAGTTAAACGCATAGGCTTACACAAAGACAAACACTCAGACAACCAATGTTTGTAATGTGAATAAAGCAAAAAAATGTCTCACTTAATCTGCCTAACCTAACCTAACTATTGTCATAGTAATAACTGAAACATTTACTTTTCATTTTACTTTTTTTTGTTATTGTTTTCTTTTTTCTGTTGATTATAATTGATATGAATTTAAAGAATCCTTAAGTTCATGAACATATAGATATACATATGTAATATTCATATCATAAATGTCGGTAAGAAAATCAAGTATTACCTCAATGGCGTATTACAGGTAGTTTGACTATAAATCGTCATATTTTTTGTTTATACAAGGTTTTTCTTTATTTCAGGTGAAAGGGTTAGCTGAAATGACTACTTTAAGCGCAGCCGGCATCGATACGCGAAACGTTCCAGAACCAATGGAGGAGAGTCAACCGCAAGACATGCGAGAATGCACAGACACGCACGAGAGATTAGAGGACAGAGAAATACGTGAAAAAGAGGAAAGGCGGGAAGCCAAAGAATTGCGCGAGAGAGAATGCAATGAAAACCGTGACGGGAGGGAGAGTCACATGAGAGAAACTAGAGAGGGGCGAGATTTACAAAGAGAAAGAGACCAACGGGACCGTGAACGTGAGCTAAGAGAACCCCGTGACCTACGAGATTTAAGAGAATCGAGAGAATCTCGGGACTTACGAGAGTCCAGAGACCATAGAGAACTACGGGATTCCCGAGAAAACAGGGAACCACGTGACCTTAGGGATATAAGAGATCTGCGTGATACGCGCGATCCGCGAGAAGTTCCAGATGCCTCGCCACCCAGAATATCTCCTTTGTTATCGGTTCGTAGATTTAGGTCAGAAACATCAATCGAGGCGCCGACACCAATACATCCGCCTATACCGAAAGACGAACCGCCGGACGAACCTATACGTCCACCCTCTACCGAAGATGACACAATTTCCATCCGATCGAACGGTGATAATATAGGTATGTATCTTATGATAAATAAATAAATAAGCATTCACGCCCGTACCCAGTGGTGAAGGCAGAGATTACGGATTCATTTACACGGATATATTCTACACCCAATATTTTATATGCAGCTTATTGCTTAACAGATAAATTGATAGCATACTCAATTATATTATATCAATTTTACAAATTTAACCATTACATTAATGGATTAAAAATAAAAAAGGGTAAAAAATAACCGTAAAAATACAAGTATTCAAAACTATTTACCTTATCTTTATAGAGATCTTAGAAATAAAGACAATTTTACTTATCTAAACCCAGTTTCCACTAGAACTTTAGTACCACCGAAGCATACCTTTATCAATTCAGGTTACATTGCACTGATCATTCTCAAGTCACTGAAAACTGTATAATTTAATTGAATTTTGAAACATTCTGTTTTACATAATTTCTATATTTAATTTTTGTTTTACGATAGCGAAAGAGAATGCATTATAAAATTAAATTGTTACATAAAGAAAAGAACTAAACTCAAAACACAAAGACAAAGACTAAGTATTAGCAGTATTACAACTTACAAGATATCATTATTTGCATTCATAACGAATTAAATTATTTGGTAGTAAAAAGTTGGAATTGTTATAATATTATAGTTTATGTATTATAATTTTACTTAATTAATTGCGTAGTTCACTAGTAAACAAACTATGCAACAAAGCATTAATAAAAATACAGGAAATATACTTTCTCATTAATTTTGGGATTTATTTATTATCGTTGGTTCTCTTTTACTTATAATAAAAACTAAGAAAAAAGAATTATATGAGCATTTATATTTAACCTCATCTATACTTTGACTTTAGTGCCGCTGTACTGTGGTGAGTGACAGTGACAGTGATAGTATGTAATTCTTTATACTTAGAATATCAAGATCCTATGTTTTATATTTACTTTAATGTTTAATTTTTAAATATGTATTTCATTTTCATCAAAGTCGCTACAGGGAATTATAAAGAAATGAAATATGAAAAGATAACCTTACGTTTTAGTTTTAATTTAAGAATCCTTTATTTTGAACATGCTATAACTTGAGTGAACTTTTAATTCTAGTCATATTAGAGGTCAAACACACATTTAAATAGTTTGTAAAAGTTACAAAATGTTCGTAATATATATTTGTAAAGAATCGTTTTATTTTAAGAATTTTTTTCTCTGCTTCCAGGTCTCAATATGACAATTAACAGTCACAGTAGTGGCAGTGCACTAGGGCCACGATATTCCCCTGTGGAGCAAAGACTGAGTGTGTTGAACGCTTTGCCACATCCGGGGCTTCCCCATCCCTCACATCCGTCACTGCCAAGTCCTAGAAATGAACCCATTGCTGGTCCGTCAGGGTTACCTCCAGTTCAACAAGTACCATTAGTAAGTCATGCAATTCTAATTACAGTTCTTTTTTATGTTGTGTTTGAGGTGTGTTATTGTAAACTGCGAGAGTATAATCTGCTCCATTAAAATATTAACTGCTGAGACAGCTTGAGACATTCCATAAATATGCAACTGAGTGTCCTTCAACAAAAGTGTATGTAAATCTAAATAAAATAGAAACAAGCATTTATTGCTGTTTAATAAAGTACATTTTTGTTGTTAACCTAATATTATATTTTTACAAAAATCAAAACTTTTCTTGTAGTTATTAAACGGCTCGTCTTTTGACATAAGCCTCCTCCAAAAATCTCCATGTATTCCTATCCTTAGTTTTCTGTAACAGGAATGGTTACAGAAAACAACAACAATGGCCTGCTACACTTTTGATGTACACAAATGCATTTAATTTGTGTACATATTCCTCCGTTAATATCAGCATGCCTGCCAAGAAGGAGTTGTGGATGGTCATGACATGCAGTGATCAAATAAGATCAGGTGATGGGCTGCACACTTGCCTTTTTATCCTATACAAAAGTCAAGGTATTTAAGACAAGATAACATTAATATTTCTTAAAATGTAATTTATTCACAGTAAAGATATAGTGAGAATAGTATTACAAATGCAAATGTAACATTGTTGGTTTGTTCCATCTTCACACTTTAACAACTCAAATGGTCATAATGAAATTTTGCACACACATTGTTAAAAAAATTTAAGGAAGGTACCTACCTACCTCAAGTCAATTAAATAATATTATTAATTGTAAGGTGTGTTAATGTGTAATGCATAATGCAATTTCAATTGAATCATGTATAGTTTGATTCTTGATAAGACAGTTGATTGGTCAGGATAAATGGGTTTGTCTTGGGATGATAAACAGAAAAGCTTACCTATTACCTTTTCCTGTCCATCCCCTCCACCGTGAAATCCTTTCCTTATTAGAAATTGATAGGAAGTGGAAAAGAAGTAGGATTAGGCCTCCGGCACCTCACTTATCAGACGAAACGCAGAAATACTTCTACTTCACGTCTGTCTTCTGTGAGGTTGTGGTATTTAACCGGTCGAGCCGGCCCATTCGTACAACAGATGTTGTTGTGGGCTACCTACTACCTACCACTGTTTTTTGTAAGATTTGTGATGATATAATGAAAGATTCATAGAATTTTGAGTATGTAGAACTGCAACACTGAATAGTGTGACAGAGTATAAAAAGTGAATTATTGAATTATTAAGACCAGTGCATACTTTTTTCTTTTCAATTTGCTACTGAAGCCATGTTTATTTATATTTTTAATCTTACTCAGTTCATATATTTACTATAACTTGAAAATCTAAACAAAAATTATTATTTTTGATCGATTGCAGTCCCTGAAAAAGGAAATAGATTGGGAGCGGAATAACGAAGACAAACTGGGGGAAACATCAACGGAGTACCGGATGCCTCACGAAACGGTATGTATAAGCAAAGGCTTCTGTGTATCGATGTTGTGGACTTGTTAATATTTTTATGTAGTAATCACAGTAAAGAACACTTAATAACATTTAAAATAAATAATTCTGACCTGAATTTTTTAGGGTACGCTTTAAGATTAATTTCTGTTATGATAAAAGTATTTCATAAAAATATTATGAAGTTTTTTTTATCTTATAATAGTTTTTAATTATCAAGTTATTAATATCACCGTACGATTGTGAACTTCGCCAGATTATAATCGGACCAGGCATATTAACTGTCAGCAAATTGTGAACTGAATTTTTTTTTCATCCTGCCCTTTTCCCACTTTATGTGGGGTCGGCACAGTACAACCGTCTATACTGTAATAGGT
>DWTW01000377.1:0-17012 GCA_018246275.1 Papilio slateri
AGTGACCGCTACTCATAGGCATCTGAAATAAGCAAATGAGTTGCAGATGCGTTGCCTATCTTAATTTTGAATAGGGGACGGGAGAGATAGGAAAAAGATATTTCCTTTTAGTATCTATTCCCTCCCCTTTGTAACCTTCTTCCCCTTTTCATTCTCTTAAATAAGGCTGGGAATAGAAGGGGACTGGAATTGGGCCTCTGCCACCTCGCTCAACAGACGGAACACTGAAGCATACTTCTATGACGCGTCTCTTATGTGAGGTTTGTCGTATTTTGTCGGTCGAGCCGGCACATTCCTACGTTAAGTTAGATTTTCTTTAGTATTATTTCCTCATTCCCACATGCGGGCTAATATCGTATCTACATGTTTGTTGGAGATATCATCACATATTGTGATGTTTTCTTAATTTTGTGCGTTTTGTTGGTTAAAAAGATTTTTTTATGGGAAAACCTACTTTTCCCATAAAAAGGACATCTTTTTTAGACCAGTAATCATTAACCGCAATCTTAAAAATTCAGTAAAAAAAACATAAATACGGGTTTAAAATAACTTTTTTGAACTTCATTATACTTTAATTTTGTATAATTGCTATTAGATTTTTGTAGGCGCTTATTTATCTTGATTTTTGATAAATTATTAATAAAGTTTTCGTAAAAATTACACTTGTACAATTAAATACTATTGTTTTATAAGGTAACTGATCTGTTGACACATACCGCGGTCACTTGATGGTTTCAAACCTAATATTCTGTTTTCTCTGTGGAGAGTTTGCGCTCAGCCAAGGTCAATTAAAATTCTATTCCATACAAGTTAAACTTAACGTCCTTTACGGAACTACCGAGTCAGTAAGCAGATAATGGTTACTGCGTTTTAATTAACACAATAAACCCGATTTTACATTTGATATGATGTTGGCTTTAAATGTATGAATGAGGTTGCCGCTCACTTAGATGATTGTACTAATAATTACTTTAAAAATAAGTTTCACGACTCTTGGGCCAATAGTTAATTATTGAACTTTAGATCTCAAACGTAACAGAGATAACCTATTTGCCGTACATCTAACTGCGCCATCTATAAAAATAAGAATGGACTTCTGGAAATTCGACCTCTAAAAGGATGAGGTACTGTTGGTACTGGTAAGCCAAAATGTATAGTCTAGCTATTTAATACAAAAGAAACTTTCAGTTATTATTTGATGCAGACGAAGTCGCCCGCAACTACTAGTAATGCGTTCTTAAATAATAAAATTATGATTCCCTAAAATAACAATATGTAGTTTGATTGATAGTTTATTCTCTTTTGAATAGGGTTGAGAAAACGTGTACTTATTTTTCTGGAACAAATATAAATCAGTGTATCACCGCCCTTAACACGCAAGGTTGCGTATCTAGACGCAGTGTCACTCCGTGTCCAGATTGAAACTCCACTCATTTTATTTCACGCCCCGATTTCGTTTCCGTTTCGCGTATTTTCAGTAAAGATATTTTTATGTCGTAGTCCTACAGCATTTATATCGATCAGTATATTTCATACTAGTTTCACTTGTTGGTTCACTTTACTCGCCGCATTATTTAGCGTAATTAACCTTCCTTAATAATTGGGCTGTCATATGCAAAAATATTTTCTCAAATACGATTGGTAATTCAAACACACACACATTCTTGAGCTTTGTTATATTAATAGATTTCGGGATAACTGCCTGGCTGAGATCTCGACTACGATTCATTCATCGAATCGACGGAATATGTTCTAATGATGAATTGTTTCAACTGATTCCGATAACGTTCATCAATAGCTTTAAAATGTTGAATGGATACAAAAAAACATTTGAATTTTTTTTATAAAAAAAGTCGTATAAATTTAAATTCTCATATAACTCCTTTCATCGGAATTTTCTACACTCGATTCAAAGAAAAAAATCTGTAAAAGTCAAAAAATGTACCGCTTTCACAATCTTTTATTAACGCCCTACAGAACTAATATTAAACGCCGAGTGGCTCTCAATGTCCTGGCCGCTCGCGAAACGCTTCAGATTCATTGAGAAAAAAAAACTTTTTTAAAAAACATTACTGGCCATAGAGAAAACAATCGGCGTTCCAAATTCAAAGAACAAATAACAAAAACAGCGCGATTATATCTTCGAGTGGCGCGGTTTCTCATGGGGTGATGTTTTGGCAGCGTCGCTAGAGGGAGCCAGTGGTGTTGCAGACGCCAGACATACTTAAATAATGAGACAGTCCCAAATGTTTGTAATAAAAATATATTTCAACCTGGTACTTTATTTGAATTATAATTTAGAATAGATATAATAAATGTTTGAAATAAATTATTAATTAGATTTTAATCATGATATCTTTTAATAAAAAAATAATAAGCTGTTTTAAGGGAAACATTATAAATTATATGAAAAGTGTTAAAACAATATAAGAACATAGATTTAGGATATTAATGAATTAATTAAACTAATGAAGCTCCCCCGGATAGTAGAACAAGCTGTCGAATTTCGTAAAATATCGGCCGATGCATATATAAGCTTAAGATGTCTTTTTAAAAGAACAAGGAATCTGATTAAGTTTTTGTGAAGCTTTAAGGATAATTTTAGATAGATTAACGATTACGAAAACAATAATTCAGTTGGCACTATAGTCCATAAATATTTTTTTGTCCAATGACAATTATAAAATAAGACAGGATTATTATTTTAGTTGTCAATACAGTACAAAATCTTTAATAATAAATCATGGTCACCCTAGTGTATGTCCGGTAGCCCGCGGCGATCGGCTCCCACGGGTGTTGCGCCGCGAATTAGCGCTCAATTAGGCGACTGATTCGATTTGCTCCCGGCCACTGCGCCCGCTGTATCGCTTCGCTTGGCACTTTTGTGCCGGGATGAACGGAAAAATGACGCTGCCTTGAGAAAATGCATCCATAAATAAGTCATTCCTCTAATTTATATTATCTTATATATTTTAATCATCGTCATCAGACCTTAGACATAGGTTAGGTCGCCGTTAGGATTGGTCCCGACTTATGAACAGAAGATCATTTCGTAAAATATGTGCTTCATGAAAGTAGTGTTAGGTATTCTTCTTCGGAGTTGTCGAGTTGTATCCCAAGGTAAAATTATACTTCAAAGTTTCGCCTGACTATGCGCGTCTTGCCGTTCCATAAAGTGCGGGAAAAACTAGTATTAATGGTCAAAAAAGCAAAGGTGTGGAGGTTAGGTTAATTTTTTTTTAATAAAATGAGAAAAATAGTTAGGTTAGGTTAGGTATTTTTTATTTAAAAAAATAAAATTTGCGAAAGTAAAACAAAATTAGACTAGGTTCATTCTTCCTGATACTCTCCCATTTTCTGCTCTGTGAATATGTTTAAGGGAGTGTATTTTAAGGGACGGGACGCAATTAGGATCTAAATGACCGCGGGACGCAACTTGGAACTTTAAGGGTCAGGTAACGCACACAGTTTGGTAGTAACCCCCCCTAATTCATCTCATAGAATTAGGAGTAGTGGAAGGAGACTATTTGTGTCAACTTCTTGTTAAAACGCCTATTGTAACACTCTGACTTGGTATATATCTACGTATCTATACAACGGAATCCTACGATGTAATTTTCACTAACTTCTAAGGTCCGAGCGACTTGAAAATTTGCAGACATATATAGGACCGATTAGGATTATTAGGATAAGATAAAAATAATTTCATTTTACGATTGAATGTCACGCCACCTAGTAGTAGCAGTACAGCAACTTGTGTTATGTTTTTCTTGATCGTCAACATCAGAGGAAGCAGCATTGGAAGTGACATGCCGGCTTCGCGCGGGTCTGCATATAAGTCATTTTTTTTCGTGTTCCCAACAATCCTTAATGATAGTGAAGAACCTTAATGACTTCTATACCAAGATCTGTATTAGTGAGCCGTATGAAAATCGGTTCAGAAGTTTTTTAGTTTGTTGCTTTCAGACAGACAGACAAAGACGACGAAGGGGCGTTATTTTATAATATGTAGTAATTAATGTTTACCTATTGTCGACTTTAACTTCAAATTCGGATATTTACAAATCAAATCCGACATTTCGCACATCAAATTCAGAATATTACGCATTGGCTATTCGGAATGTTCCATGGCAATTTTATATGGTCCGAATTTGAAGTATAAAAGGATAAATTCGATATATGAAAGTCATAATCTGAACTTAAAACCCTAATGTAAGCAAACACAAAGTATAAAAGTATTATTTATTGTATGGCAATATATTCATCCCTTGTCACGTTCGTCTCTACATTGATGGGGTAAGTTATCAGATGCATTTACCGTACCCATCTGCAGATCCTCTGGTGTCGCAGGTGTCCACGGGCGGCGATGATCACTCTGCTGTTCCCGCTGCTCGTTCGCCCCTTCTTATATAAAAAAAAATCGCTACTCTAAATTCTATCTTTTAGACTGTCTACTATTACAGTATCTGTATATTGATTTTCTCTTTCATGTAGAGAAATGTCATTGACACCTGATCATGAACAGTTATTATAGTGGGGAATAATCGATTAAAATCGATATACATGTTAACAAATAATATCGATTACATGAATTCCAGCGCCGCGCCACTTGTATCGAGTGGGCATTCGATTCCTGCCCCCCGTATGAGAACCGAGCTGCACTCGACTCGCGCTTTGTTTTTCAGTTCTTTTGTGCCTAATTCTTATTTAGAAGGAGCGATCATGATAAGGCATTTCGTACGGTATTACGGCGGGGTTCCGCGAGTGTTTTGTAAACTTTGTATTAATTCCGAGATCCCGACGGCTGATACGGTTCCTATGAGTTTCGTACGGTTTTGTTTTCGAACAAGTCTTGTTGCTTTGACGTATTTTAATGTATGCCGGTACAAGTTATACGCGATTGTTAACTGTTTTTAATCAAATGAATGGATTTATTAAAATGTAACGTCTTGTTTAACAAAGATGGTGGTAACAAACCCAGAGCTCGCGGCTTTACAGCTACTATTGTTTAATTAAATGATTGTGTATAATATAATAATATACACAGCGAACAGGATTTAAGTATTAAAAAGCTCCAGTATTTGGGATGTAGGTAATAAATAATGAGTTGAGTGCGATGTTAGAACCACCTTCTCTGGGGACTTGTGTTATGAATATTTTTTTTTGTATCTTCAATGTATGACAGTTCAAAAATTACCTTTCATCGTTATATGACATGTTTTTAATACATAAGAAAAAAATTGAATGCAATTTCTAGATATGAAAAACATTTCAATGTCATATGTGAGTTGACCCTAAGGTTATATAATGTCAGAAGTAGGATAACATTACAGTACGAAATATACACGTATCTCTATTTCTTTCCCACGCAGATACACAGACTGATACACAAGTATTGCAAGTAAATAATAGGTGTGTCGTCTTCTTCAAGTGCCATCTTCTTACGAAGGTCGGCGATCATTAAGGCAACTTGAACTCTCGATACCGCGGTATTTCCCAACCGCTGGCGTAGGTTCTTCAGCCAGGATATTCATCCTCGGCCCACACTTCGCTTTCCTTGCACCTTGCCCTGTACTGAGCTGCAGTATTTCGCGTTTCTTATTATGTGATTGAGATATTTTAACTTTCTTTTCTTCATGCGCCTTAACACGGTTACATTTTTAACTTTATCTTTCCAAGATATTCTTAACATTCTCCTATATACATTTCGAAGGCTTCAATTTTCTTGCACATCGATGCTAAAAGGGTCCACGTGTCAACGCCGTACAAGGAATGGAGGAAATGTAACATTGCGCTAATCGCATTCGTAGCTCGATGTTCAGCTTTTTATTGCACAGAAGCGACTTAAGCTTAAAGAAATATATAAACATAAAAAAATAGGTATGTTCTAGTGTAGAATTCATAATTTTGATTTATGCTTCGTACCTATGTAAAGGTTATTTCATATCTACCGCCCTTTTTGAACATACTAGAGCATTGATCCCCTTGATTCTGAATGCGGAACTGTGAACTGTGGACTTGGTATATGTTACTCTTAATAAATTAATTGGGCACACCCTGATCACTCAACCAGTTAAAAAGTAGTTATTAAATATATGTAGTCTTTTATACTCTTGTGCTGTGTAACGCTAACTTTCATAAAGTTTTTTTTTAATTAGGCAGCCTCTGCAATTAGCGGCTGTTTTACATTGGCCTGTATAACGCTTACGAACAGAGGTGTGCGGGGACAAAGCAGCTAATTCGTCGGCGACACTTAGCGCCCGCGTCTGCAGCGACTGGCAATTTGCTTCGGCGCCCGCCCACGGGCCGCCCGCCCGTTGCCAACGTAACTCCGACACGTCATCGTACGTCACGTTCACGTTACGAAAAGAATACTGTGAATAAGACGATACCTTCGTACAGAATAGATGAATACTAGTAATGCAAGTAGATGACAAATCTTTCGATAAATAATCACTCCAATATGACCTATTTTGTAATCATTGATTTCGGCCTGTCTGCCTGTTCAATTGGTGACAGGTCCACTGTTAGAGGGTAATTTTGCTAGGTTTTCGTACAAACGACAATTACTAAAAAAAATGAGTTCAGCATAAGAATATTATTATATATATTTTTGCGATTTGCTCAATTGAGAAATCAAATCTTGTTGTTAGACCTAGAATATCAATACTAATTTATACACATTTTAAGACCAATGGTTGTTAGCTAGCCTAAGGTGAGTTCTACACTTATGAACCTATGACTGGCCCAATACTAAAATAAACGTAGTGATTATTGAATGAGTAACATTTATGTCCAAATAAGTTTAAAACTAGACAGTAGAGTATGTGCTTGTCTGCTCGTTACTCTTATTCTATTGAAAATCTCTTGACGTGCGACAATGCGAACGCGCTTCAGCACGCGTTGTAACGCGTAATGATTAACTCGTAGTCGTGTGAAAACTGGTAATTTCGCTAGCTTTGTGGCGTGGCGTTTGATTTGCCGACGTCAATTACGAGCTAGATTAGCGGATTCAGGGCGGTTCGTACCGGTTATGGGCGGTTTGGGAAACACGAGTGCGATTGTTTGTTTTGCAAATCGTAACCATTAAGTGTCCAATTACCGCTTGAAAAAGTTGAGAATATGGGGCGAGTGTGGGGAGTAAATGGAAATAGTTATTGAGTTTTTTTTGTGTATCACATTTGTGGTCTTCAGTCTATGTAACTTTTATTTCCGAATTGTAATTCTAGGTTTTTTTTTCAAAGATCTCTAGAAACAGTATTAACATTTCAATGAACCAAACAGATAAAGCTATTATTGGATTGGATTGGATAGTGAGTATAGTTTTCCACATTTGGACGCATAATACAATATTTATTTTAAAATTTTATTGCTGATTACCTCAGCTAGTCCACTTCTATCACTATCTATATTCTATCGCTTTTGTGTATGCCATATCTCATTGAAATGAACTATATAATATTAATCTATTTTAATAGTGACAGAGCCCGTAACAACAACATCTGTAGCACGAATGTGCTGGCTCGACCGGTTAATACCAACTCACAGAAGGAAATATCCTTTTTTTCTATTCATACCTTCCTCTATCCATTAAAGGTAAGCAACTGCTGCAACTCATTACCTTGTTGCAGATGCCTATGGGTAACGGTCACTTGATATAAAGTGAGCAGCTTGCTCGTTTGCCACCTTCTACTATAAAAAAATGTAAAGAAAGCAAGGGAGGGAGGAGATTCATAATCTCTGCCTACTCCGCTGGGTTACAGGAGTGAATGCATATTCATTTATTTTATGAAAATGTGTAAATGAATATACCTTGAGTTTGTGATAGTCTAGTGTATGAAACGATTGACGAGACAGCTCACCGTCGTTCCACGCTTATTGGCGCCGCGGGTTTAATCCGTCGACCGGATATGTCCGGTTTGCGCCGGTTGAGGGCGGATTGCGAGCCGGCTGTGTCCGGATTTCACAGCGACTGATGCGGCGCGCTGCACGGATGTGCATCCACCGTGCATTTGGTTTCTGGATAGCGTTGAATATTTCGTTTTACTTGACTTCATTTTTATTGGATGCGAGCTACACCGTTAGATGTAAATATAGCAAGAATTTGTTCACTAAAAGGATTATTTTTAAGTTTCTCAGAAATAAGTCTTTTAGCAAAGTAGAAACGCAGTAAAGCGCGTGTTGCAATGGGTTCACGTCTAAGAAGCAGACTGCAGACTGCAAGCAGCAGACAGTAGAGTCTGCAGACTGCAGTTTAATTAAAGGAAAATAACATTAACTGTTTAGATATTAGCTATGCCAGACAGTATAGTCCATGAAAGTGAAGTGAAGTGACTCCTATGCAGGATATTTCTTGATTAGATTTTTTTCTTTCAGTTAATTTGTGGGGTAAAGTTTAGTTAATCAAGACACTACAAGCAATCCATTGACCAAGTGTGACAAAGTACAAAAATCTATATAAAAATTACTTTTTTAGTAGTAATTTTTCACATTTATTGTTGTAAAAAAGCATTCAAATTTAATATTTATGTAACGTCAAAGAAAATAAGTGTGAAAAGTTGGTGCACACGCGCCTCCGCGCCATCTGGGGCGAGATATACCAGATTTAATTAGAAATATAAACCAGCGTCGAGCGACGTTTTTAAAAAGGCATATCAACGCACATTTTTCAAACTAGCTGAATAAATAATGAGTTGTAGTGTGAAAATCTTTTCAACGCCCGAGAAAAACCTCATTCATTCCGCGAAGTCTCAACCCCTAATGAGCATAATCAAATAGGTACCGGCATCAGGAAGGCGCGACAGCGGAAGGGCCCAGGGCTGACAATGACGGAGCCGGCCGCGGGCGTACACTAATTGTCTAAGTGCATAATGAACTTGTTTGTGACAACCCTACGGAACTTTGAAACGAGCGTGACTTGCAAAATCAACTTTATGCGATAAATTTTAGAATTTAATTTAGAATGATTAGACGTTGCATGTATGCACCCTTTCGGTGAACTATTAATGTGAATTTAAATTTTATGCGATTTGATTTTAAGTCGATTTTTAATCGTTCAGTTTTAAATAATGTAAGTTAAATAGGAAGCAATAGTAGCTCTTGTTGTCGCCCTCGGTGTTGTCACACTCGTCTTTGTCTCTCGGGTTAATTAGAAAGTTCTCTCGCGCAAATATCGCCGACAAGTTAATTTAAAGAGAACCAACTTTAATATGGCCACGTGTGGAATTCAGCTAAATTAATCATTAATAGTTTTTATAAGTATACATTATTAATAAGAGTGCTGTCGACGTCCCGTCTGCTTCATTGTCTTCCCTTAAGTCTATTGCTTACAGGACATTGTATCTGTTCCTTATAACT
This sequence comes from Papilio slateri, assembly GCA_018246275.1. Taxonomy (NCBI): domain Eukaryota; kingdom Metazoa; phylum Arthropoda; class Insecta; order Lepidoptera; family Papilionidae; genus Papilio; species Papilio slateri. The sequence goes on from DWTW01000377.1 coordinate 9,358, forward strand.
TCACGGATAGGCATGAAAGTCAACGTGTGCTAGAAGATAACTACCATACTTACACTCGAATATGTATATCTTTTCTATTATTGTAGTAAGAGGTCATTTAATAATTACCTACGTTAGGGTCCCGAGGGGAAGGGGGGCTTAAAATCTCTACATGCCCTTACCTCGGGGTTACCTAGGTGGTAAAACCCGTTCTTGCGTGTTGTAAATTGAAAATTTATATTAAAGATCTAGTTCCACTTCCGATTTCGAATGTTTCTCTTCATACTATAAGGTACACTTTGGCTTAAAACTTATTTTACGAATTTTTATTGTTTACTAAAGTTTTTTAATTTGTTTTTATCCATTTTGAATATTATAAATAATAATTATAGTACATTCTTCCCGCGTATAAAAAGTAGAAAGGAGATAAAAAAATCGCCAAAATCATCTTTACATAATTAATGAACGGCCCCTAACTTCTCTATCCGAACTGTGCCTGAAAATGCGCCTGTTATGATTGTGAAAAAGCCTGTTCGTGCATTATTAAATCACTGTGCATTGTCATTTTTACAATAATGATCTAGAAATCATATTTTCATTTCGCCAAAATACCACAAGAACATGACTATCTTCAAGCGATTGTACCGTTGGTCGCCGTCTGCAGACTGCAGTTAATTAGGCGCTGAGAATTCTCTTTTGACCGCTTTTTACGGTATTCTGGACCCACTTCGTAATTTTCTGAAAGTAGCGTCGCAAAAGAGAGCTCGTGCGTCTTAAGTTATTTGATTAACATAGTCATTATGCATGTTAAATTCTGTTTGAATTTAAAAAGTCGAAAAAAAGACAACATACGGGAAGTAATTATTTATTATATTTGATTTTCTGGTAAGTTGACTTAATGTGGCTCAATTATTGGAGGCGCAGTCGGTAAATAGCCTTTCAAAACTATCTGTACCAATTTTTATTAGGAATGTTGTCTGTTGATGAAAACAGGGGTTTTATAAAAAGGTATTTAATAATTTTTAACGATGTTTTCTTTTATATTTTGTTAAAAGCGGGAAGCGCATGTCAAAATTTACTTAGATTATTGTGACCAAGAGTCACGCGAAACATGGCGCCGTTACAAAAATATTATTTATATGTTTATTGTAATATGTTCTAAAATTTGATATCTTCTAGGAAAATAACGGTGTCCAGTGGACAGTTCGACCGATCTAAGACGGTTAGGAAGCAAAAAAAATAACAAAGAGATAAATGTTCCTGGCAAAAGGAAATTGGGCACGGTAACACTTACAGGCGGACCGTTGTCTTTATGTTTATTGCGGTTTTGAGCTTCTTTTATTTCAGTTTTTTTTTGTTTTTGTTCACCGGTGCAAAAGTAGACAATGATAATTGTTTGCCAATATATTGTTCCATTTGTTTTCTTTTGTTTCATCATAGAATAGACACAATGTGCCGATGAGGGACAGATTTTCTATACAATAGTCAAGACCCAATATAAGAGTGTATAGAACCACAGTTAGCTTGCCATAGTTAATAGATTTGACACTTTTTTGTATGTATATATGACGTTTATTGTAAGCGTATAATATAAAATTTATATATGTTTCTTGTAATGTTGAAGTTATAAATTATAACATCGAATATAGCTGCCTAAGATATAAATATATTTTCTATGGTCAACGATCATCTCCCAAAATATAAGAGTCGTCTTTTAAGACCAGATGATGGATGCACGTAGCTCCAGTAACAGTAGGTAAGTGCATCAAGATATCATGTGGACAAGATGATGATTCAAAGAAAAATAATATACATTACTATCGATGCACTCACACACACACAGTTCCAGATACATCGTGATAAATTTAAATTACATGAGAAAGTAAATAAGCAAAATTTCCAACCATTTTGGAAACACAGCGACGCGGAAAATTGTGAAAATACTAGCACGAGAAAAAATATACGACGCGAGCGCGACGTCAAGTAATTGAATTAATTGGATAATATCATTAAAAAAATCCATAAGTTTGAATCTCGGCGGTCACAATGCGTACATTATACAGATTGCCCTACGCGACTGCTCCAGTCACAATGGGAATTATCATTGGAGACCATTAACGGGGAGCATTCTGCGGAAAAATAATGGAAACGCCCGCCTCGCATGCGGCGGCGGGGCCGGCGCCACCGCGAAATATACGCTCGTAAACCTTCATTTACCTAAACTTTTGATGTTATATGTAATACTATAATTAATACTTTGTTATTAACTTAAGATTAAGTAAATTCTGCATATAGTTTAAATGACAAATACTTTTCAGTCATACATTTCGATTATGAGGCGATACAACCTAAACTGAAGCTATGACAGTTGGAATGATACGGCAGAGGATAGCACAGAGTGGAAGAAGACCGTATAAAGAAGGTCTAGAAGAAAGATCGCTACCTCAGCAATGAGGAATCGACGCACAGAGAGAGAGAGAGGAGGTAGTGCCCGTTCCTTTGGATCGTCTTGGCGAGCACTACCCATACTCGTATACTACTATGGCCTGTCTATCCTTGACAATTGTCAAGAAATAAAAGAACGCATTGGGTCGTTTAAATGATTTTCAAATTTAAATTTTCATATAACCAAGTTATCAATTAAAATCATATCTATAACAGTCTATATAAAACAAAAGATATTTGAAGCTGGGAGAAAGATATAACTGTGGCCTTTTGTCATGTAAAAAAAATGTCGTCAAACATGCGATGACTTGCATGTTAAACTGACGTTAACTCTTTACAATTTTTGTATCTGGCCACATAGAATTCCTTAATGGTATGTCGGGTGAGGTGTCAAGGGAAATTTGAGTAAATTAAAATAGGAAGATAGGGCGAATAAGGCTGCGGCGCGGTATTGTCCCCATTGCGAGCTGGATGAAAAACTAACTAGCTTTTCATTCTGCCGTCTCGCTCGCACTGTATGCGGGCGGAGCGAGACGGCGGCACATTAGCGGCGGGTCATATTGTTGCGGCGAGAGACCCTGGCTGCATTGGTGGGGTCGCGAAGTAAGTAATTAGGTGCGACTTTCTTTTCATGGCCTTTAAAAAAATACTGCATTTTATATACTAGTTGGGCATCATAGTTATTATTTCTTTTGTTTCGTTGCGAAGAAAACAAAATGACGGCTGTGCTTTCGTGTGCATTTCTATGAGAATGACTTTTAGTTTCTTTTTTTTTAATTTAGTTCTTTAAGATATTAATTAGCGTATTTTCATATGTTAATCAAAAATATTTCAGAAACATTAAATGAAATCTGGAATTATTAACCAAAGAAAAATATACTATCATTTAAAATTAGTTGATGATTGCAATTCAATTATATCACAAGAACAAGTCCTAATGACGAAGGCGGCGCCACCTAGCACATAAATATGTTGTGCTAAAGTACCTTTTAGTCACTTAAAATACTTTTATCGCTAACCGGGTGTGTGCAGTCATATCAGGTTGTACGGCCGTAAAGGCATATTTATATTTGTCGGGAACATGCCCCTATGACAAAAATGATTTTTACTACAATGTGATTCAAACAGTGATCCATAGTACAGTGTTCAATTACTAAGCTCATTATTAATATTTTTAAACAATAGGAACCGTCAGTAAAAAGTATATTACTTTACTGCCCACGTTCTCGGGATTCACTTTTGGGGGCGGACATTTCTTAGGACAGTAAAAAACGCAAGGATAATAATTTCTGGAATTAAAACGTAGTTTTGTATAGACCACTCTACTAAAGATATCTCCACCTGAATCTATGTTTTCGAATCGAAAAGATCAATGCTCTACAGTGCATATCTAGATATTAAATAGTTTACACTAACAAGTTTTTTTTTCATATACGATTTTACATCTTTTTCCCATCATTACATATTTATTGTTCCCTTTCGTCGATAGATGGCATTGGGCGTAGTTTTCGTTGAATATTTTTAGTAGGCCTATGGATCAAATGATGCGTAAAATTGACGGAAAAAGTAGTCTCTTTGCTTCCCTTATTTTTATATCGGCCAACCGCCGTCTACTGATAGACGCCTTGTCTTCAAGCAATGTTCACTTGGGGGGCCTACCTACGCTGTTTCTGTACGTGGCCGTCATTCCTCATTCCTTTGGCCTCATCGGTCGTCCGTTCCAAGAGCAATGTGGCCGATATTGCCAATTAATTTTAGCAGTCTTCAAGTAATATCGGATTTTAACTTTCTAAGTTTTTGTCAAGATTTTATAATTTTAGGCGAAAGTCATATTTATACTATTAGCTATTAAATTGTTCTTATTTTATTTGCAATTAATTCGTAGGCATCAATATTTTAAGCACCTTCTGCAAGCATTGTTCGCGAACACGTTCCTTTAAAAAAAAAAAACATCAATAGGCGTGCGAACGCCACAATAGAGCGCGCGCAAGTGAAATTATTTTTAAACTATTAAACTGCAATAAAGACAATGGCGCCCATCACAGCAAACAAACTCGCGCAGCAATAAAACATTAACGAGAAATATAGCACTCTCGAAAGAGGAATAATTATTTTATGTTGTATGCTGTGTAAAAGCTGTTTCGTTTCGTAGAAACGATGGTCGCGGAGACAATGGGACAAAGAGACGGGATGCTGCGGAACATCGTTGAAATATAAATTTGCATCTTATTTGTTACGCCATAGAGTTGTCTTTTACAATTCGGTTGATATCTTCTAAGACGTTTAAAGGCTGGTAAGTAATCGCATAATGGAATAAGGCACTTTATGATTGTTTCTAATATTTTTATGGCGGTCATTCCGTTACTAAGGCGCATTGTGCGACAGGCCGCAAACTATTTCGTAAAATAAACACAATGGTGTCACCGACCGCTGCAAGAGCTTTGTACACGCATTGTTTGTTAATTAATCATCTCATAGCTCGTGTTGTAGTCATGTTTGCGACGACCCAATAGTTCTTTAGTTACAGTACTAGACAGATGCGTCGCGTGTCTTGCTTGCGGTATGAGGAGACGATGCATACGGTTTTCTCATGGACTTAACTGTATCTAAATCTCACATCAATTATTTAAACTTGGGCCAAGTGAGACACTTTATGGAATTATGTCTCCAGCGGTATTTCCTATCCAATACGACTTAGGGTCCTTGAAGTAAAGAGCATTCTCCTTCTTTAAGGGCCGACGACGCATCGCTGGTGTTGTAGGTGTCCATAGACGCATTAACATTAGACTGCTCGTTTGCCCCCTTAGGTATCCTTAGAAAAGTAAAGACTCACTTCTTTTAATTCTGTAACTTTAAACGAGGTAATAGTTTACTTAATACTACTTCAATTCACTTATAATACTTTAATCACAATATTTCCACAAATTTAATATAAACGTACGAGGAACAGTTGTATTGTGCTGTTAACAATCGTTACTAGATGGCGCTACTCGTCAGCGCACGAGACTGGGCAGAAAGTAAAAAGCTCTTGATTAACTACTTTGTTACTTTATCGTCATAAGTAGTTGAAAATGTTACCTTTTAAGTAACCTTATACTTCCAGTGATATTTGTGATGTTCTTCTAGACTTACCTTTATTTAAAACAAGCTGTACATGCTTATTGTCCTCTGGCAAGAGACTGTTTCAATATCAAATGAGAGTAAAATATATATGACACTTTTGGTTAATGAATAATGAATCTTTAAAATCTGTTATCTAATTTTGTAGTCTAGCCGTTACTTACAAACAAATAAATCTATTCTCTTTGTCTATTGTGTGAGTAGATTGAATGAAATAATCTTTTACAACTTATGGGGTAGGTAGAAATAGCGATCGCTGTTCACGCTTCATTTTGTTTCCTTTTTAAATTTACCGGGACACGAGTTGCTGAAAACAAACTTTGGCAATTTCTGTGAAATATTATTAATTGGTCTCGACTTGATTCGCCAATTGAATGTCCCGCGAAGTAAGGGACTATTCTTTCTCAACTTCTGTTGATGCAATATCTATGCTGTAATAGGAACCTGGATTATTTTACAGTGTAGAAATCAATTTATGAATATTCACTATACGTTTTTGCGTGCAATGGCACGAAATAACGCTATTTTCTTATTTCTTTTCGTTCTTTTATCAGTACAGTCGAAAACATTCTGTTTATATATCTTTACTGAGAAAGTTTCTATAGAAAATATTCACAATTACAACTGTTCTTGCAGTTCACGTCGTTGGTTTAATCAATATTTTTGTTTTATTTACAAATAATAAACGCTAGAGGTAGTTTCCTAATACTGCGGCCGCCTTGGAATTGTTATCGTCTAAAACTCATTTTTTTAAGTTATCAGCCATCAATAAGTTTATTTAATGCTTACATGATGTAAGCATTGCTTGTTGCTTCATTAACATTGCAATATTAGATATTTACATGCATATATTCTTACATATAAATGACTTTTTATTTACATATCTCTTTTTAAAAAGTATGTTACGAATATCTTAGTAGCACAAGCGAGGAAAGAAAGTACTTTGATAAATTCTAAAGACACTAGGTAAAACAATAAAAGTGAGAAAACAGAAATCTAAACAGAATACCAAATAAAGCAAAACTATTACAAGAATTATAGCATGTAGTGAGGTACCGAGCGCGCGATGATGGCCAACAGCTGGCCGAACGAGCGAGCGAGACGCGGCGCTCGCGTGACAGAGACGGTGGGCGCCGCGGGGAGGGGCGAAGGCTCTACACGCGCGCCCTCCATTGGCCGTGGGCAAGCCGCCTCCGGCCGCGCCCCCCGCCTCGCTCCCCGCCGCCCGAGACCCACGCTCGCGCCGTCGACACCGGTCAGTCCAACGACCGATCTCGCAGCGACTCGTTCGCTCTCCTGCCCGTGTCTCATTCACCGCTTTGCACAGCTAATGCTCTAACGGAGTTTGAGACTTTTGTTTGATTCGGTAAACATGTCGACCCTTAGCCACCACCCGTACGCGTTCTCGATGCACCCGGGCATGCTGCCGGAGTACCCGAGTGCGCCGCAGCCGTTGCCCGCCTCCTCGCCGCAGGCCGAGGGACACATTAAGCGGCCCATGAACGCATTCATGGTGTGGTCGCGCCTGCAGCGCCGTCAGATCGCAAAGGACAACCCCAAGATGCACAACTCGGAGATATCGAAGAGGCTCGGCGCAGAGTGGAAACTGCTCTCGGAGATGCAGAAGAGGCCGTTTATAGACGAGGCAAAGCGGCTGCGCGCGCTGCACATGAAAGAGCACCCCGACTACAAGTACCGGCCGCGTAGGAAGCCTAAGCCGCCAACGGCGGGCGGCGCTCCGGGCGCCGGTGCGTTCCCGAGTTTCCCGCTGCCATACTTCGCGGGCCCGGCGCCGGGTGTAAGCCCGCTGGACGGACTGTCCTACCACGCCGTGCCACCCTACTTCCCGCATCAGTTGGACCACCTGCAGTTTTCGAAGCTGATGGCACCGACAGCGGAAAAGATGCCGACGGCGTCATCGGCCGCGGCCGTGGTGTCGTCGTTCTACTCGTCACTGTACACGTCACCGACGGCGCCGCCCAAGCCCTTCTCGTCGCCGCTGTTCCACCAGTACGGCGCGGCGCCGGCGTCACCCGTGTCGCCCGCCGGCGCGCAGCACAGCCCGCACGACGACCAGCTGCGGCGGCCCGTCTCCGTCATATATTGAAGGC